>JAUPFT010000027.1:39024422-39247488 GCA_036936625.1 Parnassius smintheus behrii | reverse complement strand
GCTGCATTTTTGTATGTCGAAACCTTAGACCATGGTCTAAGATCGAAACAGATGAAAGTGAATGAACGACATTGAATTGTTAGTTTATATTCGGGAATTCTCGTGAAATTATATTATATATACAGTGTTGCCAACGGCAGATTACAAAATTGGACATATGATAAATTACTTATTTGAAATGAATTACTTTATAAAAAGTCGCCATCTCCAAAGTTCAAATGTCGCTAGAAGTCGCTAAATAATTATTTCTCGCTAAAACGATTTTTTATCCGCTAAACATTGTTAAAATCCGCTAGATCTAGCGAGAAAGTCGCTAAAACGGCAACACTGCAGCTAGGTGCTAGGTTTCTCTGTCTACGGTCAGTGCTCAGTATCATGGCGGCTAGAGAACAGGAGAACGATCGCTACCTGCTAATGCATAGCCTGCCTATCCCTGAAATTTTGTAAAATGTATAGCCGCACTGCCGTCAGTAAGTAGTGTCTGCGAAGTAACTGTTTAATTTTCGCCAAAAAGAAACATTAAAAAATGGTGAAATATTATAAAAATAATAATTATAATAAATCAATAATGATTAAAAGTTTACATTTATAATAATTGAAATTATAGAGACAACTTAGCGATCGCAGCGTCATACTTATTTTGTCCATATTTCTGGGACACTATTTTCTACGGCGATCTTTCTCCTGTTCCTTTACTTCCATGCCCAGTAAGCCCATGCCACATACACCCTATACTAGGGTTGCCACTTACCCTACGTATGTAAAATTTTTCGACAGACGACATATTAAAAAGTTGTTAAAATTTTAATAATATACATTCATCTGTACAGAATCGGTATGGCTAACTTAAAGTTTAAAAGGCTAAAAGAAGTCGAGAAAAATATTTTTATTTTTATTTTATAGAGTAAGGGTGACAAACGAGCACCTGATGGTAAGTGGATGCTGTGACCCATAGACATTTACAATTATCCTCGATTAAGAATCAAAACGCAGAAGCGTTGTCACTCCTAGGGACTACGATTAAATGCCGGGTTTCCAGTAAAAAGTGTCTCCGAGTCTCTACACACACCATACGAAACACAGTAGTATTAAGCTGCTATTTAACGCTGGTATTCCGTGAGAGCGTAGTCCTTCCCCGGTCGAGCCGACCCATTCGCCGAACAATAATTTAGCTGCAACGTGGCTCTCCCACGTAAATAATAATAATTAAAATGAAATAATATAAAGTACATACTATAAAATGTAATATTTAAAATTGTAAATTAAATTATAATCAAAGGGTACTTATTATTTATTCATGGAATTATCAGTTCTGTGAAATTAAATTCACATCCTTTCATGCTGACAAATAAAGTAATAAAATAAACATTAATATGTAGAAATAAACGTATTTAATAAAACAAATTATATTTTATTAATTAGGTATTATAAGATAATTAGTAGAAAACTAAGGTAAAGTTCTAAATCTTGATAGGTATATCTCGATATTAGCTACGTTAGTATAATAATACTCTTATTAGTTTGTGATAGTAGCGCCACGTGCTGACAGTTAAGGGAAACTTTTTAATCGCCATATTTGTGATGGCGGCCGATATTTATAGATCCTATGGGTGTTGTTAGTTTTCCATAATAAATGTTTTAAAATGGAGGAAACGAAAGTTATTTACTACATAGACGATGAGGAGACGCCGTATTTAGTTAAAATACCGATATCGCCCGAAAAAGTGACGTTATTGGACTTTAAAAATCAATTGAACAGACCTAACTATAAATTCTTTTTTAAATCGATGGACGATGATTTTGGTGTTGTGAAAGAAGAGATTGTGGACGATAACGCTCATCTTCCGTGCTTTAATGGTCGTGTGGTGTCGTGGCTAGTCTCCGCGGAAGGATCCAACCCTTCAGACGGGGCTTCACAGTGTACCGACAGTAATGCTGGTAAAGGTAAACCGAACCCTCATGGAGCCCCTACCGTGCCGCTCACTCGTGATACCTGTACTGATACTGACAGCACGATAAGCTCTCGACCTGGACATCGTGCGTCCTGTGACAAATACAAGTACAGAGGGCTCAGAATAAATGGGCATTCAAAGTACGGTAATCATGGCCTGGAATACGAAACAGCCTCTGTTCTTAGCTCAGATCTGGACTCCACGAGTCTCTTTGACAGTCAGTCTGAGATCACAACAACAACTGGTCGCCATACGAATGCTTCAGTGGATCGCGCACTCACAGAATGCAGTAGTGTTTCCCACCTTCAGGTCAGTTCGAGGAAGCGGCCACAGCGAAGACGAAAAAGGCCACAAGTAATGTCACGAACCTCCTCATATTCATCCATAACCGACTCTACAATGTCTATGCATATAATCACTGTAACTTTGAACATGGATACTGTAAATTTCCTTGGGATATCTATAGTGGGGCAGTCAAATAAGGGTGGTGATGGTGGAATCTATGTAGGGAGCATTATGAAAGGTGGTGCTGTTGCCCTGGATGGCAGAATAGAACCTGGGGATATGATATTACAGGTAATCTTTATCTTTATACTTAATTCTTTTGTATGTGTGTTTGTTATTGAACTATTCCTAAATGGTTGGACTAATGTTGACAAATGACTACAAATTTTGGTTGTCTACTTGAGTGGGTCCCTAGATGGTGTAGGTTCATAATTAGATGCAGTAGGTGGCTGTGTTGTCGAGTTCCAACAATTGTCCATGCAATGTCAAGGCAGATTGCTAGTATCTTATATTTTGGGTATGTTTGGAAACGTTTTCAGTATACTGCCGAATACAAGTGACGTCATCAATTGGCACTATATTGTACTGGCATGCCACCGCCATACTGCATTGGATATCCAGCCATAATAAAACAATTTTTAATTGTGTGTGCGCTAGATGAAGCATGCCAGAATTGGTTTTTATTTATTCAAATAATTAGAATAATTGCTGGTATCTCCATTAGGAGGTTATTTTGGAGTACAAAATGACAAAATAATCGCCAATATTTGCAATATGACACAAATGTATGACTTCATATACTGTCCTATGTCTTTGAATGAATCACCAGTATAGTGTCGATTAATGACGTCATTTGCATTGGACAGTACACTGGGTTCTATTTGGGAACATACCCTTTATCTATACGTATATCCCATATGTGTTTCTATACCATTCATCTGATTATAATGAATCTTTTTTAAATTATTGTGGCTGCCCTTGTAAGTGCTCCTTACAAGGAAAGGGTCCTTGTTATGTGAATCATGTATGAAAGTTTAAATTGTTTAATTATTGTGTATACTTTACGGACCGGAAAACTGTAATAAAAAGCCTAAGCACATGTGTAGTTGGCCTAAACTTATAAGGTGGTAGAGCCACGCTGCAGCTATATTATGGTTGTAGCACGAATGGGTAGGCTCGACCGGGGAAGGACCACACTCTCACAGAATGCCTGCGTAAAATAGCAATTTAATACCGTTGTGTTTCGTATGGTGAATGTAGAGATCTGGAGACCCTTTATTTACTGGAAACTAGGCATTCCATCTTAGTCCTCAGGGGTGATAACGCATCTGCGATTTGATTGTTAATTGAGGATAAGTCTAGATGTCTATGGGCCACGGCATCCACTTACCTGCTACTGTGGACTGTATGCTCGTTTGTCACCCTTATTCTATAAAAAACATAACTTTATAGAGATCCTGTAATCACTGCTTACATTATTTCAATTGTAATTTGCCATATTATATTGGCGATGTAAGAGTCCACCACTTTATATTCTGTGGGTACTGTAAGAGACAACAGAAGGAAACTGAAACTGGAGATGGGCAGCAGTAACTTTCTGATAACTTAATAATCACATCAAATTTCGCCTGATCTTTCTCTGGTCGTGTTTGATTACCATCCCATTGGATTATTAGTGTGAGGACATAGAGAGTGCACCTGTGCTTGCACACATACTCATGTACCATAATCCTGTTCTGCATAGAGGGCTAGTCTCTGTTGAGAGTGGCTATCGTGACCTAAATTCGGTCTGGATTATCGTTATTATTAATGATATTAAATACCAACCCACCTCCCTTGTTTTTTTGTTATTATTATTATTATCACTTGTTTTTGACTCTATGTAGTGTTTTTTTTTTTTTTTTATAGAATAGGCTGACAAACGAGCACACAGTCCACCTGATGGTAAGTGGTTGCTGCGGCCCATAGACATCTACATCTATCTTCCATTACAAATCAAAATGCAGATGCGTTGTCACCCGTGAGGACTGAGATGGAATGCCTCATTTCCAGTAAAAAGGGTCTCCGGTTCTCTACACTCACCATACGAAATACAGCAGCATTAAGCTACTATTTCACGCTGGTATTCTGTGAGAGCGTGGTCCTTCCCCGGTCGAGCCGACCCATTCGTGCTACAACTATACTACTAATATAACTGCAGCATGGATCTACCACGTAAAGTACCACGTAGTGTGTCATCTGTTGGTGATTGTTTAATGTTACAGCACATAAAGGCCACAGATGGGCACAGACGCAGCTCTCAATTCTGAGAAGGCTGAAGTGAATAACTTTTTTTAAAATTCAATATGAATTATAAATAATAGCTTAAAATAGTCACTTTTTAGTTTACCACTGTTTCGGTAAAAATCTCTATCCTGGCAAGAGCCAGCTAGAAACCCAGCAGGACTTTAAAAAGAATTACAATTAATAACACAAAACAAATTAGAAGTACCTTGGTAGCAATCACCTTTCCCAAGGTTTATTATCATCCATTAATTCCTTAAAATTACAGCCTATATACGTCCCACTGCTGGGCACAAGCCTTCCTCTCATATCCGAGTGGGTTTATGGCAAGGAAGTGTCCGCCGGGCTGCCCCGATGCGTCGGCCTCGGGCAGTGCGGCGTTAATTCATTAATATTATTTATAAAAAAAATTAGTTTAATAAAAAGATTGAACTTTGAGCAGGTCAAATTTTGTGTACTTTCTGAGATTTTGTTGTAAAAGCATATACATTGCCCCAAGAATGAATTACTGTCTCGGTGGAGTTGAGTAACTGGTACTACTAGCTTGTGTCTGTTCCTAGTATTCATGAATGAATATCACTTATTTTTATAAAACTACTTTTATTTTAGTGTATGTACATTAGATTTTCATAATCAAGCCATCATTCCATCGAAATTTGGGCTGTGCTACAGTCTCTTCAGTGATGCCAAGTTGATTGTCGGTATATTGAAATGCTGAAGTGTTTGTACAGTAGAGCTATGATGGCTGCAGAGAGGTGTAAGACTGGGTGATGTTATTTTCCCGAAACTCTTCACCGCTGCATTGGAAGACGTTTTCAAGCTACTGGACTAGAAAGGATACGGTATTAACATCAATGGCGAGTACATCACTCAGCTTTGGAAAAATTTTGTAGACTGTAGACAAGCTAGGGAGGCCCTATCTGAAATAAACAGTCGTCTAACCAAGGTTCTAACGAGGCTGAACAAGCCACAGATCAGGATAGTAACAAGTGCTATCACAGGACATGGCTCTTTTAGCAAACATTTGTTCACCATAGGTGTTACTGACAGCCCCCTGTGCAGGGCATGCATGGGAAAGGAAGAAACGGCGGCTCACATGTTGCTGACATGTCCAGAAGTCGCTTCATACAGGGCTAAACATCTCGGTACGCTGGGATCACTCCCCAAAGTTGCTTGCAACATCAAGGGACTGCTGAGCTTCTTCGGGGAGATATCATGGCTCAAATAAGCATATTATTCCTGCCCACACGCAAAATACGCGCTTAGACGTGGAATTGCGGAAAACAGCCCGTCGTAAACTAAACTCAGCTAAAAATGTCCACGTCGCACCTATGCTGGTAGCTGTTGGGAGCACTAAGCTCGAAGTTGTTGACAAGTACGTTTACCTGGGACAAATAGTCCAACTAGGTAAGTCCAACTTCGACCGAGAGGTCAATCGACGGATTCAACTCAGCTGGGCAGCGTTCGGGAAATTACGACGCATCTTCTCGTCAGGTATACCTCAAAACCTGAAAACTAAGTTGTACAACCAGTGCATGTTGCCAGTGATGACCTACGGAACCGAGTGTCCTTCACCGCTGGCCGTATGAGGATGCTCAACGTCGCTCAGCGAGCTATGGAGAGGGCTATGCTCGGGAGTTTCTCTGTGTGATAAACTTAGAAATGAGGATATCCGCAGTAGAACCAGAGTGACCGATATAGCCCAATGGATTAGTAAGCTGAAGTGGCAATGGGCCATCCATATAGCTCGATGAACCAATAACCGATGGGGAGGAAAGGTTCTCGAGTGGCAGCCTCGTACCGGTAGGCGTAGTGTAGGGCGACCCCCTACTAGATGGAGTGACGACCTGGCAAGATATGCAGGAAGTTGATGGATGCAGGTGGCTCAGGATCGTGCTTTGTGGCATTACTTGGGGGAGGCCTATGTTCAGCAGTGGACCTGTGAAGGGCTGTAATGATGATGATAATGATTAATCAGGCCTATCGCCATCATCTCCTTGTTCTCCAAAACAATGGAGTCCATTGTAAACTGACAGCTCATGAGGTACCTGAGGGTCACCAGCTGATTAGTGATTGCCAATATGGTTTTCGTCGTGATCGATCAGCTGGTGATTATTCTACTTGACTTATATATGGGTGGAGGCATTAGACTTCAAGGGGAGGCATTGGGCGTTAGTTTGGACATTGCGTAGGCCTTCGATCAGGTTTGCCACAAAGCGCTTCTTTTGAAGCTCCCTTCTTATGGGCTTCCAGGGAAAGGAAGTCTGTTCCCCAGTTGGATTACCAGCTTTCTTGCAGATTGGAGCATCAAGGTCGTTGTAGACGCTGCACGCTCCAATTACAAGCCTATTAATGCTGGTGTTCTACAAGGCTGTGTGCTAACTCCAACGCTGTTTCTTGATATGTTGCAAACCCGTGCATATCAATGATATGTTGCAAACCCGTGCATATTAATGATATGTTGCAAACCCGTAACATTCATTGCCATGCAGATGACAACACTGGTGATGCTCTGTACACCGGCCGTGCCAATATTTCTCGGGAAAACGTCTCCAAGTACCGGTAAGTACACACAAACTTGTGTCTGAAGTCGAGTCTTTGCTGATCATAGTTTGCTGAATAAAGTCTGCTGCTGGATTGGGGGCGACTAAATCTAGTTCAAGAAGACACAAGTTTGCGCGTTAACCGCTAAAAAGAACCACTTTGTCGTATCTCCTCAGTTTCAAGGCACTCCCTTGTTGCCTCAGCCAGTATCGGTATCCTCGGCGTCGACATATCGAGTGACGTGCAGTTTCATGGTCACTTGGAAGAGAAGGCCAAATTGGCCTCTAAAAAGCTTGGCGTGCTCAGCAGAGCGGGACAGTATTTCTTGACAAGGCGCAGGTTCGGTGGCACATGGAATACTGTTCCCATCTCTGGGCTGGGGCTCCCCAGTACCAGCTCCTTCCACTTGACCGCATCCAGCGCAGAGCGGCTCGAATCGTCGACGACCGAGTGCTTTCCGATCGGCTTGATTCACTGGCGTTGCGAAGAGATGTTGCATCTCTTTGCATTTTCTGTCACATATACCATGGGGAGTGCTCTGAGGAATTGTTCGAATTAATCCCAGCCGCCGAATTTCGTGAACGCACTACGCGGCAAACGTCCCGATACCATCCACACCATCTAGATGCTTGGCGGTCCACCACTGTACGTTTTAAAAGGAGTTTTCTTCCACGTACGACCTCTCTGTGGAATAGTTTACCACCGGCAATTTTTCCAGGACAACCTAGGGACCTTTAAGAAAATAGCTTATTCCTTTCTAAAGGGCCGGCAAAGTACTTGCAATTCCCCTGGTGTTGCGGTTGTTCATGGGAGGCAGTGGTCACTTAATGTCAGGTGAACCATATGGTCGTTTGCCTCCGTAACCTACCCTCTCCCTCTTCTATAAAAAAATAAATGTATTGAGAGTCCAAAGACAATATGTATACTATTTTCTTAAAATTTTTGTTCGAGCGCCTCTTTAGGTTAGTTAGTTAGTTTACGACGGGCTGTTTTCCGCAACTCCACGTCTAAGCGCGTATTTTGCGTGTGGGCAGATATTTCCCCGAAGAAGTTCAACAGTCCTGTGATGTTGCAAGCAACTTCGGGGAGCGATCCCGGCATGCCGAGATGCTTAGCCCTGTATGAAAGGACTTCTGGACATGTCAGCAACACGTGAGCCGCCGTTTCTTCCTCTCCCATGCATGCCCTGCGCAGGGGGCTGTCAGTAACACCTATGGTGAACAAATACTTGTTAAAAGAGCCATGTCCTGTGATAGCACTTGTTACTATCCTGATCTGTGGCTTGTTCAGTCTCAATAGAACCTTGGTTAGACGACTGTTTATTTCAGGCAGGGCCTCCCTAGCTTGTCTACAGTCTACAAAATTTTTCCAAAGCTGAGCGTGTAAATTATTGAAGTATCTAGGTACCAGTGAACGAACGTAGCCAAAGGGGATTGGTATTATTGGTTCCGGTCCTATAGTTGCTAGGGCCGATCCCCTTCTGGGCAGTTCATCTGCTGCATTGTTGCCTATAGATCCACTGTGTCCCTTGATCCATTGCAGAGTCACATTGTTGTGCTTACATACCTCATTCAATTGTTGATGGCACTCGTATATCAGTCCCGAGTTCGTCACCTTGCAACTCAGAGCTTGTAGTACTGCCATACTGTCGGTTAGTATGGCAGTACTACAGTACCTTGCCTCTCTAAGTTTTAAATCATAGATTGCTCTAATGGCTCTCTTCTGCCATATTTCTCCAATAATTGTTAGCAGACTGTATACCCTTAAAATGTTTTATTCCTCATACATGCAGGTTTCCCCACAACAATTTGATGAGTCACCAGGTATGCGGTTAAATATTTAAAATTGCTGTCACACTGGTTTTAATTAAATACCATAAAATAAGTCTTCTTAGCTATGATTAAAAAATATCTTTTCAGCCACTTGAAGATCATCAGCTCTTTTTGTTTCAGGGTATTTTATTTCATTTATTTTATGTTATATAAAAAAAAGTAAAGTTTCAGCCTATATGACCTATATAGGCCACAGGCCTCCCCTCATTTCTGAGAGGGTTTTAGGAAAAGGAAGTGTCCGCCGCGCTGCACCAACGAGTGTTGGCGAACTTCACATGTCTTCGAAATATATTTTTTTCTTATTTCTCAGACATGCGGGTTTCCTCACCATGTTTACCTTCACCGCCGAGCATGTGGTAACTCAGCACTTAAAATTGCAATTAACAATTTCATTGGTGCCGGGCGGGGATCGAATCCGGTTTGCTCGCATACTGTGATATTTACAGTGAGCGCTAACCATCTGAGCTACTACGGCTCTATTATGTTATATCTAGATAGAATTTTCATTCTGTCACCAAGGATTATTTTAGGTCTATTAAGTCAACTTTTGCAATAGATGTGTTTATTGTTACCAAATGGCATCCATCTAAGTAAAATAAATATTAAGTGGAGCTTTCCATTTCAGCTCTGATCAAATGAACATCATGTTGTGGATTTATGATATTTTTTTTATAGAATAAGGGTGGCAAATGCACATGCAGTTCATCTGATGGTAAGGGGATGCTGTGGCCCATAGATACCTACATTTATCCCATGCAGATGTATAGTAACCCGTGAGGGCTGAGATGGAATCCCTGATTTTCATTAAAAAGGGTCACCATACGAAACACAGTAGCAATTAAGCTGTTATTTTATGCTTGTATTCTGTGAGAGTGTGGCCTTTTCCCGGTTGAGCTGACCCATTTGTTACAATCATAATATAGCTGCAGCATGGCTGTACCATGTAGAATGGAGGTCATCAACACTCTGTGATAATTTCAGCTGCAAACAGTTTATTATATTATGTAATTGAATATTTCAATTTTCAACATTCATAAGTTATTATACTATTTTTTATATGTCCCAATTTATGAAGAAAGACATCTAGGCAGTTAATGACTTTGTGTTCTTTTGATAAAAATAATATTGCTTGTGTTCACCATTCAACCTAATGTATCATACAATTTGACCATGTAATGGTGGTGTAAGAATATCTCAAACAAACAGTACAAACCAGGACATGTACAAGTACCATCTTCCAAAAAGTTAAGTTACTATATAAGTCCCACAGCTGGGCACTGACCTTCCTTCATTTCTGAAAGGGGATTTTTTCGTATGGTGAGTGTAGAGAACTGGAGACCTTTTCTACTGGAAACAAGGCATTCCATCTTAGTTCTCAGGGGTGGCAATGCATCTGCATTTCGATTCTTGATTAAGGATTAGGTAGATTGTGTGCTCGTTTGTCACCCTTATTCTATAAAAAAAAAACATTTAATAGTGTAAGACTGAAGATTTGACATGTAATGGTAGATTTACATAACATTACTGTCTTCTTGGATCTTCTCTGGTCTCGAGGTTGAATCCCAGGTCTGGAAATTCTCAGTAGCAGCCCGGAGTCAGGAAGTTGGCGGTGTTTCACACCCGTGCCTCGGAAAGCATGTAAAGCCATTAGTCTTGCGTCTGATCTGTCCGTTCGTGTCGGGTTACCATCTCATCGAACTATGAGAGTAAGGCAATAGAGAGTGCACCGGTGCTTGCACACACACTCGTTTACCATAATCCTGTCCTGTGTAGATGACTAGTCTAGTTCAAACTGGTCGCCGTGACCGAAATTCGGTTAGGAGGACATTGTTATTATTGCGTAACTTTATTTGAATAATATTCCTGCTGGTACTTACAGGTGAATGACGTTAACTTTGAGGACATGACCAACGATGAAGCTGTGAGAGTGCTGCGTGAAGTGGTCCAGAAGCCGGGCCCCATTAAATTGGTTGTCGCCAAGTGCTGGGACCCCAACCCTAAAGGGTATTTCACCATACCCAGAACAGAACCAGTTAGGCCTATTGATCCTGGTAAGTGTGACCCGGTTATATTTCAAGTTCGAATGACTTTGGCCTCCTTCATACTAGTTATTTCTGTGGTTGATTTCATAGTTTAATTATTTGGTTTAATTCAAAAGAATGTTTTTCAAATGTATCTATACATAATATAAATTATGTTTTGGTTGATAATGAAGTTGTAGAGCTGTCTTCTAAGATTTGTTTATTTGGTATTAAAATATAAAATATCAATACATATGCAAGTGCTCTATAAACTCAATGAAACAATATCCTATATCTTTAAACGAGCAAATTTTTATCGTTGAAGCCGTTTTCGAGATTCCGATTATATATATATATATATATATATATATATATATATATATATATATATATATATATATATATATATAATCGTCGATCATTTAAGAATCTCGAAAACGGCTCCAACGATTTTCATAAAATTTAGTGTCCAGGGGGTTTCGGGGGCAACAAATCGACCTAGCTAGGATTTATTTTTAGAGAATGTCTTTTTGTCCGTGTTTTCAGGCAATGAAAAACTGCTACAATATAAGAAGGTAAATTTTGACACTGTGTTTATGATCGTAATAGCTCAAGTGGATATCGAGCGGTCGCGAAATCGAACGACTTGGTTCGCGTCCTGTCTTCGGTCCGATTTTCTTTCCTTCCTTGTTTTGTGAGAAAATCTATTATTTTAATTAAACTAATTGCACTCATGATTTTTTATTCAAATAACGAGTTCAGTTTTGTCTATTATGTCAATAAGATCAAAAAATTTTATTCATGTTTCATCAGTATGTAATTTGTATCTAAATGTAATTTCAAAAAAAGGTCATCCAGGTACTTTGGTATTAAAAAGTCAATATGAGCAAATGCTCTATGAACTCAGTGAAACGACACTATTTAAATGACATCAAATTAAATACACAGTGACACAATAAGTTGCACAGACTTGTGACACTAATTCCATTTATTGTTAATTGAAGAGTAGACATACTAGTCATGTGATGGTGTAGGAACGTCCACTAACCCATGTCCTCCCATACGTGTCGTACGAGGCGACAGAGAGATACTGAAATAGAAGATATATGGCACCATATTCTTAAAAACAACACAAAATGTATTCAGAAACTGAGGTTTATATTTTATTTTATTCGTATTTTATTCAAAAACTTACGGCATACGCTTATTTTTAAATAAAAAAAGTATAATAGTGTACTACTAAGTCATTTACAAGTTCCCACTTTTGGGATTAACAATTAAAGATATAAACAAAAGCAATTTTACAGATAAATCAACTAGTTAACTTCTCAACCCCCTAGCGGTCTCATGAGACCGCGGCCATATTCCGTCAAATCTCTAGCGGCCTCATGTGGTCGCACCCACCCACAGCACTTTAACCCATAATCACTTATAAATAGAGACTTCTTTTCTATTAACAAGTTTGGCATTATGTAATCAATATGAATTACTCTATCCTCTAGATAGACTCTAGTGCAATAAAGAAACTGTTATCCTATGAATATTTATTTGTAATCTACGTTCATTTCGTACGCCATTTTCGCGGGAAGGTTATTGTGTTGATTTTTCTAGTGTTTTATTAGTATTTTAGTATAGTGTTTTATTATAAAATTGTAATGAATGTTTTTGTGTGAATATAATTTATCTTTTTACGTAAATAATTTCGATATTGAAATAATTGTGATTTTCACGCTGCCGACATTCGCTTGGTATGTTTTTTTTGTTATCAAAATGCAACAAAATCTTTTTGTAATGACGTAAAACCTGACTTTTGTTTAGACCACTAGATAGGGAATTTTGTATAGATTTTATAATGCTAAACTTCTTCATAGAAAAGTAGTCTCTAAATATAAGTTTTAATGGTTTTAAGTGCTGTGGGTGAGTGCGGTCGCATGCGACCGCTCGGGGTTTGACGGGCGCATGCGACTGCATGGGATTTTTATGGCGCTTGAAGGGTTAACAATAAAGTTAAAAACTATATTTGTTAGGAATAATTTAAGAATTAAGATAGATTTTTAAGCAAAATATTCACTGGGTAAGGTACTCTTGCACGTATTGAACGGATCAATATCAAAGTTAAGCGAGTTTATAAATTTAGCAGTTCAAATCATGAAATAATCATGTCTATAGTTTGTATGAGCTCTGTTTATGTAAAGAAGTTTGCGTATAAAGAAGTTTGCATATATTCTATTCTGTTCTCTATATCTTCATAGTCCTGAAAAACCGTATGCGCTAAAGTTATAAATCATTAGATGCGCCCTTACCATAGTATGACCACTCCGAAATGTGTCCATTCTCAAATGAGCGAGCTCACTCATTCGCAATAAGTGTTCATTTGTGCGCAGTGACAGCCAGATGTTGCACATTGGAACTAACGCGGCAGATTTCACAAAAAAAAAAAAACTCAGAATGCCATCGTATGCCTTTCGAAAGTGCAATAATAATTCTAGAAACACTAATATAGCCCAAGGTGTAATGCCGGCTGTACACGCTCGTCTCGTCGCCTCGCGTGCCTCTCGTCGTGTTGATGCTCGACATGAGAACACACCATGTACATACTCGTATCATTTGAACTTGGTGTGCCCGCTGAGATGGACGTATATGAAACTGTTGCTGCGTTTTGCCTTTGTGCTATTAGTTATTCTAACTTTTTACACATTTACCATAAAAATAAAATTAGTAAGCCACGGCGGAGAAGAAGATGGTGGATGGTTTATATTTATCGTAACTGAACCATGTACGGTGAATATAATATAGTACGTTCTCATTTCATCGCGAGACTCACGAGACACTTTGACTCGAGCGCAAAAAACCGACACGCTTCCGAGAGCGCACGATGGCCACGAGACGCGACGCGACGCGACGGGAGCACCATGTAAAATATGTAGATATTTTGAACTGGACGCGACCGTACTCTCGTACACTTGAACAACGACTGACAAAACGTCACAGTCACATAGGTAGTGTGTGACAGAGATAACGCTCTACGAAGCCGAAATTAGCCGATTGTCTCTTTCCATAGGTCGATGTGCAATATTTATCGCCGGGTAATGTACACACTCGTACCCGGCCTGTCTCGTGGTATCTCGACGAGCATATACACTCGCCATAACATTTCACGTGTAGGTATCTATCTATATTTTATTAAATATTGAATTTATTTTATTCCGATGTCAGAAAATACCACGAACTAATTACGGGCAAACGGAAAATGTGCGACAGATAAAGTATTATACACAATTTCTGTAAGATAATAAGAGATGACACTATTGTCTCAGTACTCTTCTTATAACCAATTTAGTTAGATACTCGAATGTACTAAGGAAGCGGTTTACAAAGGGATCATCTATAAATAGACATATACAGACGGAAATGCCGTGGTAGCGCCGCATAAGTGTGCGCGCGTCAGCGCCTTGCAAACGCACAAATTCAAACATTTAAATCTTTGCCATGCGCTCTATAATCAAGATACGAGGGTGGATTGAAAAGTACTCGGCCTAACCAAGAAAATAAACACATACTAAAATAGTTATATTTTTATTTTTCTACATAATCACCATCAAGTTCAATACACTTTTGCCACCTCCCTTTCCAAGCATTTAGACCGTTGAAAAAAAATGATTCTTCCTTAGAGTCAAAATATGCGTCTACAGCTGCTTTGACCTCGTCGTTTGTGGAAAATCTTTGACCTCCCAAGTGCTTTTTTAGGTTAGGGAACAGAAAGAAGTCTGATGGTGCCAGATCAGGTGAATACGGCGGATGCGGTAACAGTTCAAAGCCACAGTTGTGAATTTCAGCCATTGACTGTACTGACGTGTGAACACGGGCGTTATCTTGATGAAACAGGACTTTTCTTTCATTCCTCGACGTTTTTCTTTTATTTCCTCTCGTAAACGACGTAGTAAAGACAGTAGTAATCAGAGTTTATAGTTTGACCCCTTTCAAGATAATCAATCATAATCACACCTTTCAAGTCCCAGAATACTGAAGCCATCACCTTATTTGCCGACAAAATCGACTTAGCCTTTTTAGGGGGTGGTGAACCAGGTCTTCTCCACTGTTTTGATTGTTGTTTTGTTTCCGGTGTACAGTAATGAACCCATGTTTCGTCCATAGCAACAAAACGACACAAAAAATCATCTGCATCGGCTTCAAATAACTCCAAACAGTCGCGTGAAATAGTCAATCGCGTCCTTTTTTTATTCAACTGAAAGCAGTCGCGGAACCCACCTCGCAAACACCTTGTGGAAACCCAACTCGTTGACAATGATGTTTTGAGTTCGTTCATAAGAGATGCCTATAATCTCGGCTATCTCTCTAATTTTTGATCTGCGGTCTCCCATTATTAAATCAAGTACTTTTTTAATATTTTCGTCAGTAGTTGACGTCGAAGGCCTTCCAGAGCGGGGTTCATCTTTCACACTCTCTCTACCACGCTTAAATTCTGCTATCCATTTTTTGACGGATGAATATGACAGAGCACAATCGCCTAATGTACTGACCATGTCATCATGGATGGCTTTTGATGATACCCCCTTCTTATGGAGGTACTTAACGACGGCACGCTGCTCGATTTGCTCCATTCGCGGAAATTATGTCCGATTACTTTGTTAATAAATTTATAAAATCAAAACTAATTATCGCACACGTTTCGAACTTCACACAATGAACTAGTCTGAACTGAACTAAATAATGTGGGTAGATTTGATTTTTAGAATTGAATGGATCTGTGTTAGGCCGAGTACTTTTCAATCCACCTAGGTACTTTAAAAAGACTTTCTGGACACACTCAATACAAGACTTATAAATCTCATATTGCGGGTTCCAGACCTGTGATACATATTCAAGAATATGTCAAGAACAGAAGAGAATTTTTGTTGTTTTTAGGCTGTCGAAGGCACAAGAATAGCGGACGACAAATCGATATTCATACTCATATACCTCATATACTCTGGCAATAGACGTGCCCATTAAATGATAGTCGCCATTGATTACGTCACTGCTTTGTGAACAACTCAGTAATCATTTAGGTACATTTAAATCTAGTTTGTTTATATTGCAGTATGTTTCAAAAATTTCCAAGTCTGATTGCAATAACATAGTATTCTCTGTACTAACAATGAATATAAGTATTTTCATATCATCAGCATATATTTGCACAATGAATATAAGTATTTTCATATCATCAGCATATATTTTTACGTGGTAGAGCCATGCTGCAGTTATATTAGTAGTATAGTTGTAGCATGAATGGGTCGGCTCGACCGGGGAAGGACCACGCTCTCTCAGAACACCAGCGTGAAATAGTAGCTTAATGCTGCTGTATTTCGTATGGTGAGTGTAGAGAACCGGAGACCCTTTTTACTGGAAAGGAGGCATTCCGTCTCAGTCCTCGCGGGTGACAACGCATCTGCATTTTGATTTGTAATGGAAGATAGATGTAGATGTCTATGGGCCGCAGCAACCACTTACCATCAGGTGAACTGTGTGCTCGTTTGTCACTCTATTCTATAAAAAAATATAAGAGTACTTTGGAGTACAAGAAACACCTCTATATTGTTCACAAAGATAATAAAGAGTAGGGGACCCAATAGAGAGCCTTGAGGTACTCCTGAGGGAACTGGTAGCCAAGTGAACATAAAGCCATTAAGTACTACTGCTTGTGACCTATTTTCAATATAGGAGGAGAACCATCGCAAAAGGTCTGCATATATACCTGACACTGACATTACCAATTTGTTTAAAAGGATTTGATCTTCGATCAATTATATACTAGATTAAGGATCAGGAACAAAAATAAGTCGCACAAGTGGCAACCTTTGCACACACATAAACATCTATCTATCTTAGAAAAAAGTTTAATAACATTAACAACTTCAGTTTATTATAAACCTTAATAACACTCTAACATAAAGTTTAATCACCATTGCAAAATCTATTTATTTAAGTCCTTTCAGCAGAGAAATGTTAAAAGCAATAAGTTTAGAATGTCACTTGAAAATAAAAAGTCATAGGTACAAAAAAATTTATTCTAAAATGAAACTTAAACTCATAGGTAATAAGGTTAAAAAATTATGTTGAAATTTTCGTGCTTACTCTAATTTGGTAGTAGACGTAGTTCTTGGTATTACATTTCATTGCTCGGAACACAGTAAGTATTGAAAGACGTAGAGTTGCAGAATATAAATATTTTAGGGCAAGGGTCGTTTTGTATGGTAGTAAATATTTTTGACCGATTTATAAAAGTAGTAGGACTAAGTAGTAGATATTCAATGAAAGGTCTTCAATTTTTTTTTAAATACACTTTTCTAGGAGCGTCACATATCGATGTTAAATCTGATAATGATGCATCAGGAGATTTCAAACAAACTGCATCAGCCCGAGGTAGGTCACGACACGTATTTCTGTGGTGTCTTCAAAAGTTAAGTTTATTGAAAACAATTTTAAAGTATTTCATGAAAATACCTACAGGCATAGTTTTTTTCTGATAAAGATTTTTTTAATTACCTGATTTAATAATACTTTCGTCATTCTGAACATAAAGCTGATTGCACTTTTATTGATCCGTGAATCTAAAAAAGTCATAAACAACTTACTTTTTTACCAAAAGCATTATCTTACACTAACAATTGTACTACTTTCTGGTAAATGGTAATTACCTGTAATTTGGGAACCGCCGTTTTTGAAGCGCTTATCGGGAATCTAATATAATTGATCGAAGGATTTGATGATTTGTTCGATCGAAGCAATTACTGTAGTGAGTATAAATACAGTCAACTTGGGGTAAACGTCAACAAACAAACATCAACAAAAGTCAACCTTTTGAAATGTAATTCTGTCTGGATCTGTAAGGATCAGATTAGTAACGGGTGATCTTTTTTTAAGAAATCCATGTTGGGCGTCACTAAGTATAGGGGTAGTAAGAAAATAAGAAATAAATATGTTCAAGTACTTTAGCAAATAAACATAGTTTTGATATAGGCAGGTAATTTTCTATTTTGGTTCTGTTTTGCACCCTTTTTTTTTTGAACAGGTGTAATGTGTGCCTGCTTCCAAATTTTGGGAACAACTCCTTCAGCTATCTAGCGCCTAAAGAGAATGAACAGAGGTTCCGAAAGTTTGTTGGAACAATTAACTATAAAAATAGGTGGTATAAGATCCGTCCCAACCAATTTGTTGAGATCCAATGATTTAAGTTTTATTAATACTTATGGTATTCAAATTAACGTGAAAGTAAAAGTGAAATTAAATTAAGTGTGGAATGCTTAACTTACCAAAAGTGGTATAACCAGAGTGAAAATTACTGTGCGGATAGGAAAATATGGAATGAAAGTATATTACAAATAAGTCACCTAATTTCTGTCATTTACAGCTGTTTCATTTTGCATTGACATGTTGTTAGGAAATGACTGATCATTCTTGTGGGATTTTACATATCCATAAAACGACTTTGGATTGCTAGCAAAATGTTCTTCCTTTAGTGAGATAAAATTTCGATAGGATTCTTTTTCAACATGCTTAGCTTTTGCATGTAGGAATGAAAAAGATTCATAATTACCTAGATTGCCATAGGTCTTATATTTACGATGGAATTGTGTTTATGTAGTATCTTTATCAAAGGCTCGTATCTTTATCGAAGGCTGGCTATACCAGGGCGGGTAACGAGAGCATTTAACAGTTTTAGCTGGTATGTATAAATTCGTGGTAGAGCCATGCTCTATCTATTATGGTTGTAGCATGAATGGGTCGACTTGTCGACCCATTCATGACGGACGGACGGTCGACCACTCTCTCACAGAATACCAGTGTGAAATAGCAGCTTAATGCTGCTTTGTTTCGTACGGTGAGTGTAGAGAATCGGAGACCCGTTTTACTGGAATCGAGGCCTTCCATCTTAGTTCTCAAGGGTGACAACGCATCTGCATTTTAATTCTCAAATCTATATATTAATTCTTAAATGTAGATGTCTATGGGCCACAGTATCCACTTACCATCAGGTGGACTGTGTGTTCGTTTGTCACCTTTATCCTATAAAAAATAATCCTTATTCATATTTACTATAAAACTATTTTGTCGCATTATCCGAATTGTCTACATTGAGTGTCATCAGAGCATTTAAATTTAGCGCGAATCTTGTCAAACCTACCCTTTGAATAAATGTATTTGCTTTGATTTAAATTTGGTAGTTCATTAACCTTTAAATATTTTATAAGAATAGATAAAGCCTTGTAATGAGCACCTTCCGGAACAAGGGGGGCGCATGCAAAGGTGTCAGAATTGCTAAACACAAAATTTACAATCTCATTATACATATACACAATTGTATTATCTTAGTCCTAAATAATTCAATGTTAATAAATAAATCATGAAGATCACGCATATAGCTAGTAGCTGTCACCTCCGGATTATCTGGGCTCATCTCCCATTTGTCATAGGATGAGATAATGTTCATAAGTATGTCACAAAAATTACGTTATTGTAAGTGTAATTAGTTACCCCATTTTTCTTACATAAGTAAACAGTACATACATGTATACGACATTGGTTAGTATTTATTGTTAATATTCTTTTAAAAAAATTATGTTCATCCAAATGTCTTTGGCAGACGATTGCCACTCGGTTATTTCAACAGAGGTAAACTCACGTTTAATCGCTGTTAACACTCCACTGCCAATAAATGCTATTAAATACAAAGAGTGTGTGATGTGTTTAGTGAACCAGAGATTTTTTTACTGGTATTAAGGCTAAAGTGAATTCGATATAAGCCCTTATTGTACGCAAAATAAAATGTATTCTAGAAATCTTTGTGTGTTGGGGGTGGAGGGGGTGGCATATTTATAAAAAGTGTCAGTGTGGTACAGTGAAGTGGTGCATTGCAGGTGCATGGGTGGCGCACACGCAGGCTCTGCGTGAGGCGTACCCGCCTCCCAGCAGCGCGGGGGGTGGAGTCCCCACTTCAGAGCCGGGGGCTCCCGAGCCGCCGCAGCTCTCCGTCGCCATGGACATGGCGCTCGTCGTGCGCGCCATGCTGCGACCTGACAGCGGTAACCTGAGACACACACAGTGGCACACTGATACAGTGACACGGTGACACACTGAAGCGAGACGCTAACGCATATGACATACTCAAACACACAGTGTCACGCAGTGACACACTAATGCTCGCAGTAACACTCACGTAGTGACACTCAAGCGTACGCAGTCACGCACTGACTAATACATACATATAGACAGTGACATACTAACACACGCATTAACACTCACACGTCAGTGACACACTGGCGTACGGAATGACACACTGATACCCGGTGATAACCTTACGCATGCAGTCCACACACACAAATTATCTGATACTTTAAACAAGAGTTTTTGTATAATACGAGGGGAGGCCAAAAACTTAGCGGAATGAAAGGGAAAGGGAGTGGAAATTAAACATTAATTTAGTTTTCCTTTTTTTTCATAGGAATTGTGTGACAAACGAGCACACAGTCCACCTGATGGTAAGTGTTTGCTGTGGCCCATAGACATCTACATCTATCCTCGATTACGAATCAAAATGCAGATGCGTTGTCACCCGTGAGGACTAAGATGGAATGCCTCGTTTCCAGTAAAAAGGGTCTCCGGTTCTGTACACTCACCATACGAAATACAGCAGCATTAAGCTACTATTTCACGCTGGTATTCTGTGAGATTTCTTGTGATATATTCTCCTTTAACAGTAATATAGTTCACAGACTGCTCAAATAACTTATTTATGCTAGTGGTGCGTCGTTGTCGAATTTTTGACGAACAAAAACAACAGTTTTGCCGATGACGAAAAAGGTTGCAGAAAACGATCGTCGTTGCACCAGTTTGTAGATTGCTTAAAGACGGACGAAACTTATCCAACATGGAATAGAATTGCGTTTTCGTCGAGTGAAATGTTTGCAGTTTCTTATAATTTTCTACGATTTGAAATCTATGAAATATATGAAATGGTTTACTAAATAGTTCGTTTTATCGTTCAACTTTACTTAACGATGAAATGAACTTCCCTTCATACTTTTCCAGGCTTAGGACTGGCTGAAACAGACTTAGCATTACCATTAACATTAGCGACTGTAATTCATTGATAAAAAGTTCACTTTTTATTGCAAGGACTGCTTAGTTTCTGTCTACATTTATAAATGAACGCGCTACATTAGAACGCGGAACTTTAAGGAAGACGACGCGACGAGTGCGATAGATAGCTGAATCATTGCATTTTCGATTATATTTTCATAGGCGTAAAATAAAAAATCCTCTCTGCGTAATAGACTCAGAAATGAGCATATCCACAGTAAAACCAGAGTGACCGACATAGCCCAACGGATTAGTAAACTGAAGTGGCAATGGGCCGGCCATATAGCTCGAAGAACCGATAACCGATGGGGACGAAAGGCTCTCGAGTGGCAGCCTCGTACTGGTAGGCGTAGTGTAGGGCGACCCCCCACTAGATGGAGTGACGACCTGGTAAGACATGCAGGAAGTCGATGGATGCAGGTGGCTCAGGACCTTACTTTGTGGCGTTACTTGGGGGAGGCCTATGTTCAGCAGTGGACTTGTGAAGGCCTGTAATGATGATGATGATGATGAAAATAAAAAATCGCACCAAGTAATTCGAAGACTGGTTTGTGCAACGGAGACTGTTTGAACCCAGGATGTAAAACGGTTTCATCGTCGCAGAACACAAAACGGTCTTTGTAAACAGTTTGTCGTCGCAACGCCCACTCTTAAATAGTACCTTCGAAAAAAACATTATTATTATTATTATTTAGTCAAGGCCTTCGAAATAGGCTGAAATTGGTGACTGCACTTCTTTGTCATCTGTAAAGCTCTTTTCATTTTTGGGAGCAAATACTAACCCTAAGGGGCCTAGTCTGCGCCATTGGGAGGTTTAAGTTTTGAAGCCGCACTTGTGTAAGGAAGCGCAGCATGTCTCTGTGGTGGATTTTCGAGCATAAGAAGCAAACCTCGAAACCACTTTTCCCTTCTTTTTTTCATCTCCTCTGATTCCAAAAACACTCTAGCCATAGTTCACACGATTGTAACACGTTGAAGAAGCTCAAGGTGTTACCATCGGTGCATACAGCGGTGCTGCGCCTTTTTACGTCACTGCGTGGACTCCTGTTTTTTAAGCCAAGTTTGATTCCCATTTACAATTTGGTTTATATTCGTCCCTGTTCTCACTACATAGTCGAACAAGCGCGAACACTTGACCCGTTGCTATTTCTGAAGCGGGGTGAGTATTCTTAGCACCCATCTTGCACTGACCTTACGGCCTGGCCACGGGAAACGGCGGCGCGAACGGCGAAGCGACAGGCGGGGCGATAATTCGCGCGGCGCGATTTGAGGGCCACGGGAAGTCACGTCTGCCACCGCGACCAGATAGGCCGAGAGTGAAATGTCTTTATCAAAGTTATCTCGATATTGCTTAGAAAGTTTTTGTTTTTTATTCAAGATATAATATTTGGAAAAGATTGCGGAGTACATGATTTGAACAGGAATCGGGTTATAGATGGAGAATTCCACAAAAATTAGAATTCATTTAGAAAAAAATTCTGGTGATACCAGAATGAGTGTCGAAACCTGCGATTGTATTCTTGTTAATATTCAACCAGAATTGGAAATAAAAGTCAATGCGGATAGAATTTTAAGTTGTTTTTGTCGGCCCGGCATTTTTCGCGGCGAAAACAACTAAAATATTGTTACGAGCTTGAGGTTCGTGACAATAAAAATTGCTGATAAAATTACCTAAATTAACACTTTAATTTACTTTACACAAATTAAAGTTAAAAACACTAATAATTAAACACACTAATTCACTTTATTCCGCTCCGAAGCTTCGCTTGTCTCGCCAAATCAACACTGCCCCGATCGCATCTTGCAGCGCCTATATATACAATTTAGCAATGAAGCATCCGGAATATTCAAGTAAATGCGCGCAAAGCGACGAGTGTTCGAGTGTAGATTTTCTAGAAACTTAGTTCTTCGGATGGCGCTGTCGGTTGAAAGATTTGTGATGTCATTTTATGCAAAGCTCCCCTCGCTCTCGTTCCTGACACTAGATGGTGCTAGTTGACTTATTCACGCAACAATATTTTGTTCCCTATACTTTTCGCCGGTTTTCGCCGCGTCTGCCGCCCGACTCCGTGGCTTGCACCGTACTGATTCATACATTTGTTTCATTCGCCCGCCGCGCTGCCAGTCGCCCGCGCGATTCGTCCGGTATATTTCGCCGGTCGCGTCGCCACTCGCTTCTACGCGTGGCTTGTCTTCCGTACCTACATTTCTATACGTTTGTTTTAGTCGCTAGACGCCTCGCCGTTCGCGCCGCGCGAATTTTCGCTACGGCGAATGTCCCGTGGTTAGGCCGTTAGACACGCCAAGATGGTCTTGGAGAATGTTTAAGCGGTCTCAGATGTTACTCCAGTTATTACTACGATCTGTTTTTTCTTCAGACGACCATTTTCAAGAACGAGGTTTTCAACTTTTTCGACAATATCTTAGAAAGTTGCCTCAATCGATCGGCTTAAGCGCTGACCGTTTTCAATTGAGTCTGCCTTGCTTAAAAATCCTGTCACTTATAAATCATCGTTTTTCCGGGGCAAGAGTCGCCGTAAACAGTTGACATTTCTTCCGTAATGATATGTGGCGTTTTCCCTTGCTTAGTGAGGAACTTAATCAAGGTACAAAACATCATTTTCTCTATAGTTAGTGTTCACTTCCCGATTATCTTGTGATATCTCAACGATTAGCGATCGGTCTGTTGCTACCCTCCCGGAAGCGGGGGAGGGAGCTGGTGAACGCTCACAGCACAACACGCAGCCGGCAGTGTGGCTATGTGCGACTCACTGAAAACACCAAGTGCCTACCCACTAAACACCACCTGAGACTGGCTTGGACCTGAAGGGCCTTTTTGCCGTATCGGAAACGTTTCGTTTCCTGTCGTATCGTTTCCCCTTGGGGAAAAGGGGGCGCAGGATTGGTCGGGCTAAAACTTGGCATCTATAGTTGTATTAAGTCACTAAGTAGTGACAGCAAAAAAATCCCCCATCCATTCTCTAACACCGAATTTTTGACCCACCCATATAGGTGTATAATTGGTAAATTTTGTATTTATATAATGTTTTACTTTCCACGTTTATCTAGATCAGTAGTCATCTCTGAAAATAATACTTTTTTACACTAACAATTCGTAAAATAGGCAGTGGAACTTCCATCTCGATCGTCAACCCAAAAACCTCTAAGGGAATCTTTATTAAAGCTCAAAGAGAACAAATTCTAACTGTGCAATTGTTGTATTCGAAGGTCTGGAGATCAGGGACCGGATGTGGCTAAAGATTACGATCCCCAACGCGTTCATCGGTGCGGACGTGGTGGACTGGATCCTGCAGCACGTGGCAGGCATAGCAGACAGGCGAGACGCGCGCAAGTACGCCTCGCACATGCTCAAGGTACTTGCTCGCTCACTCACTCAATCACTCAATCACTTGCGCACCAACTCACTTATTAGCACACTTGCGCGACCGCTCACTCACTTATTCACTAAGTCACGCGCTCATTTACTTTCGCATTCTCGCTCACTCACACAATAGCATGCTCACTCACTCAATCTTTTGCTCACTCACTCAATCGTTTGCTCACTCACTCACGGGCTCGCACATTTATTAACAGACTCGATCACTCATTAAATTACGCGCTCGCTCTCTCTCGCACACTCATTCACTCTATCGCTTACCCACTCGGTCGATCGTTCACCCACTCGGTCGATCGTTCACTCAATCATTTATTCACGTGAATGTTGTGGGGTACAACTGTGTTCCTTTTAGATCGGGTTGGGTGTATTAATTTGTGGTCACGTAACTTTTAAAAAGTAATTGATTGTGATTGATCATATTTCACACAATATAATTATTTTGTCGAGTCAATGTCCTTCCATATCTATGGTATGTTCTAAACTTGAACGAATTAACCACTGGACCCGACATAAAACATTTCATACCTTTGGGTCTGTAACAATTTTTAAATTAAAAATTTTGAATAATATTACATTAATTTTATATTAATACGTATATCTAAAAAGAGCCGTGGTAGCTCAGTGGTTAACGCTCGCTGTAAATATAACAGAACGCGAGTAACCCGGGTTCGATCCCCGCCGGCACCAATGAAATTGTTAATTGCAATTTTAAGTGCTGATTACCACGTGCTCGGCGGTGAAGGAAAACATCGTGAGGAAACCTGCATGTCTGAGGAATAAGAAAAAAATATTTCGAAGACATGTGAAGTTCGTCAACGCGCATTTGGGCAGCGCGGCGGACACTTCCTTGCCCTAAACCCTCTCAGAAATGAGGGGAGGCCTGAACCCAGCAGTGGGACGTATATAGGCTGTAACTTTACTTTACTTTTTTACTTTTTCGTATATCTATGTAAATATAATAAAAACTTTGGTAAGAATTGCTTTATTATATGTCTATATAAAACAAAAGTATCGCAGAAACATAGCTTTTCGAAGAATGAAACCAAGTCGAGCGTAACGGAATAATTGTCTCTTCAAATCATTTAAATCTATGCCGTTTTAATGATATGTCTTGTTAAAGTGGCTCACGATAATGGAAAATAGCCTATTAAGTTAGAAATATAATAAAAGACGTGTTACTTCGCAATAGCGTACTTAGTTGTAAAATAGCTTAAGTAAAAAATATTATAGACTTCAATTATTGTCATTCATACATTTGGTATGAAAACTCGTTCAACCGAGTGGAGAATAACGCGCACGAAGATTTTATTACGTTAATATAAACACAGATACAAAATTCGTAGAAGTTCACTCTATTTCTAGTGCTTGATCGTAGTCGATAAAATATATCGATGAACGAATGACAAAGAAAAGGCGTATCGTAAATAAGTTGTAAGACAGAGGAAATAAAGGGATAATGAAGGTGAGGTAAGATTACGGTATTTAAATTTTAATTAAAATAAAAGAAGCAGGATATTGTTATGGACTTTTTATTCAATTATAGTTATGACAAACGTCAAATTTATTGTTAAGTTTAAATTATTTAAATAGGTTTACTGACTTTTATTATTGTTACGAGATTAGGGTTCGTGACAATAAAAATTGCCGATAAAATTACCTAAATTAACACTTTAATTTACTTTATACAAATTAAAGTAAAAAAACACTAATAATTAAACACACTAATTCACTTAATTTCACTCCGAAGCTTCGCTTGTGTCGCCGAGTTAAACTCTGTCTCGATCGCATCTTGCGCCACCTATTTATTCAAATCAGCAAAACATCCGGAATGTTCAAGTAAACACGCGCAAGGTACCGAGAAATCGAGTATAGATTTTCTAGAAACTTAGTTCTTCGGGCGGCGCTGTCGGTCGAGAGATCTGTGATGTCATTCTTTACACGCTCTACTCGCTCTCGTTCCTGACACTAGATGGCGCTAGTATATCGTCGATTGGAGCGCGTAACACTGCCCCCTCCTAAGACATGCTCGTCCCGAGCATTATCGGTCCCATGATAACGCGCCAAGCGATCCACATGGACGATCTTAGGAGTCCCTCTTACGCCTTTCTGTAACGGCTCCGCAATGTCAAGGGCTGTCCTATCCAGGCCCAGGACAGCTTTAGTTCCATTCCATTTAGTATGCGCTAGTGTCGCATTTATTGTTTGCGCCATCTTGTTGTTACCAATGTCAGTCAAATGTCAGTCAAACTCAAATCCTAACAGTCAATCTTGTATTGTGTGAGTTGAAGTCTGCCGGTATATTTTGCTTTCTCCTCGGTTTATACCTTGAGTCGAGATCTCAAAGTCCACCTGCTTCCTTACCCAATCAGTGATTGTGAGTGTGTCTGACGTAGAACGCTACACGATGTCGAAATTGCGGAAGTGTTGTGTTGTAGGTTGCAATGCCAACAACAAAACTCATCGCCTTTTTAACTTTCCAAAGGACGATAAATTACGGGAATTGTGGTTGTCTTTCTTGGTGCCTGTTAATATTAAGCTCAGCGGTTTGTCTAAGGAACAATTGTTAAATAGATATGTGTGCCAAAAGCACTTCGACAGACAGCAGTTCGACGGTGTGGGTAACCGTCTTGCTCATGGCTATCCCTGCTTATTTACTGCAAGGGAAATGATGCACGGTATTCCCTTGGACTCTTCAAGTAAGTTGATTTTAAGTAATAGATATTTGTGTTACTGACATATCAATTACAATGTTTTAATTTGCTGTTAGTTGATAAGCCGAATAAAGTTTACTAACTTTGAGTATTTTTTTCTAGCTGCCCACGCTCTGAGTGATCACAACTATGGTTTACCAATAGCTGTCCTAGAAGATTCAAATGATTTCACTACTAATACCATAATCAACTGTGAGTGTGAATAACATTATTTTTATATAGAAGTAATTTCCGTCTTTTTAAGTCTTTAACATTTCTTAAAACTATTGCTTTGAGGGTTAAACTATAGAGTTCGGTACTCGCGTACGATAGTGGGAGGGGAGGGGCCATGGGAAGCCGCCCCTACCCTTCTCCCGTTGCGGAAATGTGTAGTTTATGAGTAATGTTTTTTTGTAAATTTATAACCTCACTTTTTATACAGGAATATTGACAAAAAGTTACTTCTGCAGCGGCCGTAGTGTTGGGAGGGGGAAGAGGGGAGGTGGAGGCTCGTAGAAAGCACTCCCTACCCTTCCCCCGTTGCGGAAATGTATAGTTTATGAATAATATTACAACATTAAAAATTAAAAATCAAGTAACAGACATCTACCTCATAATACGAGAACAAATTGACTTATTTGCTTTTCGTTATTACACAATTTTTAGTGAAATTTGTTTTTATCTTAATTAATTCAAAACACATTTCCGCCATCTAAAAACAGTGTAATAGGTTCAAGCTTAACCCTAACACGCCTCCTAAACTAAAAACATTATCAAAATCAAGTACCGGATTCTTTAGCCAACCCGCTTTGAGTACTTAATAACTAATTTCCCACTGTTAAAGTATATTCTTAGTTAAATTAATTTTTTTTTCAGCACAAGACCACATTAGTGATCATAATTATGTTTTGGAATGTAATGTTGAAAAGGGGCCACCAATTGAAGAACCTACAAATTCTAAAACTGATGGTAGGTAACAATAATAACTATGTATTTAATTTTATATGTTTATTAATAGTAAGAATACCTCATGTTCAGTAGTCTCATGTAAACCTCACAGAATTTAACTTGGCTATGCAGATATATATTTTTAGGAACACAATGGTAACAGGAGGTGTGGGTTTTTTTTACAATGAGTTTTAGAAACCAAGTTGAGTTTGCCTATATAATGCACACAAAGTTGCAGAAGAAAGCTTATGTGACGGCTTTTAATCTTTAAAATGTCGTATCTTATTTTTTCTTGATGATTTCATTCTGTTTTTAGGACACACATGTGTTACTGACATGCTACAAATAACGAAACCTGTAGAAATTGTGCCAAACCTCTCTATTGCATCATCAAAGGCAGAATCAAGAGGTATTTTTATATCTTTTATTTCATTTTTAACATATTTTTATAATCTCACCCATAAAACCAGGCACCTCATAATCAGCAGTTGCAAATAATTTAAAGACAGACAATAAAATTGACTATTATATGACATTTTTTTTACTAATTTCAGATGTGATTCGCAATGTTGAGCAAAATCAAAAAAGAAATTCACCAAAAAGAATTATGTGTGGAGGTAAAGTATTTTATAACACATACCTCATAAGAGCTAGTTATAGAATAATATGCACTAACTAGCTGTCGCATAGAATCTTTGTTAGTAGTTTATCTACAGGCATCTTCCTACCAATTGTGAGATATATGGCAAATCACCCTCACATTGGGAGAAGTGCATGTTTTGCAGTAGACTTTTACAGGCTGATGATGATGACGAAGGAGAGTAGTTCTAGTTTTTTTTGACAACTTTTGGTCATAAAGTAATGACAACTTTATATCTGCTCCTGCTAGTTGTGTTGTTTATTATCATAGGTGTTTCATTACAATAAACACTCAGAAATATGGTGGTTACTTTTTAATTGAATTAGAACATCTTAATTTTTGTTCTTATGATAGACATTATTTTAAAAAGAGCGACAACTTAAATCTTTGATTTGATCGACATTCTAGATCGGCATCAAAATTTTACGAAATACATAAAAAACTTCAAAAAAACATTTTTATTACCGTATGAGTCATTCCACCTATGATTAATGTTACAATCAGCAATAATTATGAAGACAATTAGAGCACACCTTTTTGTATTACATTTGCACACACACAACACCATCTATTGATAACACTAGTGAACTGTTATAGTTTTTCATATTATTTATTATGATGGTACTGTGATAATATTTGTGAGAAAACATGTTATTTTTTGTTTACTTAGTTTTAGCTATAAGGATTTCATTACAGAACATTCATTCATATTAATTAATTACAATTTCTAAGATAAGGTTGAAATGCACTTAACGAATCAACACCTTTAAACATATTCATACCTATACTTCGAAGTACTAATCATAACTTGATAGAATAAACTGATTTTCATAACATTAGACTAAATGTTACTTATAAAAGCATAATTAATTTGAAAATAGTATTAATATATATAAAATAAGTAAATTTATTTACTTATTTTTAGCCCCTATCAAAAAATGTATCATTGGAATATAATATGTTCAGGCACCTGCAATTTACATTTTTGTTATATGTATGTAGATAGCTTAACTAATTACTGTCTAAAAGCCTATAATATCAATTGATGAACTAAATAATATAATTTTTTATTATCTTTTTACAGCCAATAAACTGACCAAAGACTGCAGATGCTTCATAAGAAGAATGAAAAATATTGCTGTCAAAGAAAATAAGCTTGAAAAGCCATTTTCAGAAAGATTTGATGCTGCTAAAATTCTAAGCCATAACCTATTATTTAATAAAAGTTTTGGCAAAATGACACAACAGGCACAAGATTTTCTTCTAATGCAGTTGAAAATGGCAAGTAAAAAGAAGAAAGCAATGAGGTACACTACAAATGAAAAGCTCTTGTCACTGTCCCTAATGAAGGAAAGCCCCAAAGGATACAGACTTTTGCAAAAAAATTTTAATTTGCCTACTAAAAGAACATTGAACCGCCTTGCTGAAAACATCAAATTTAATGTGGGCTTAAATGATAATATTTTTGAGCTATTAAAGCACAAAGTTAAAAAATGGGACACAAAGAAGAAATTATGCTCTGTTTTGTTTGATGAGGTGGCTCTCACACCTCATCTCACTTATGACGAGTCACAAGATGAAATCATAGGTTTTAAAGATTTTGGAAATGAAAAAGAATTTAAATTATGCGATCATGCCTTAGTTTTTATGCTGAAAGGTGTGTGTTCAAACTGGCGACAGCCTATTGCCTACTATTTTTGTGAAGGAACAACTGCTGCTGCTGTAGTTGTACGGATTTTAAAAGAAATCATCACTAAAGTCTCGCAGTCTGGCTTGATTCCTTTGGCCCTTATATGTGATCAAGGACCTACATTTAGAACGGCTATAGCCATGTTGAAAAAGGACACCGAACGCAAAAGAAATTTAAATGGAGAATATAATGGTAAGTAAATGAACTCTATTTTTTTTATTTATTGGGGCAGCTTTACAATTGTGCAATTCCAAGATGTAATAGCCAAAAAGCTACTTTGACAGCCACTTTGACAAATTTGATTTCTATATTATTGAGCTGTCTATGTATTATTTCCACCTTTACAAACTTTGTTCAATGTCATTGTTTAGATTACAATATTCAAAATAGAATGTTTTCTTTACAGATGGAACTGTTGAGATATCAAATCAAAAGTTAAATATTGTGTATGATCCACCACATTTGCTCAAAAGCCTGCGAAACAACCTACTCACCAAAGATATGTTATATAAAGGAAAAGTTGCCACTTGGAACGATATATTAACTGTGTACAATGCTGATTGCCAATTAGGTCATACAAGAATGAACAAAAAGTTGACAGATCACCACATTTATGCAGAACGAATAAAAAAAATGAAGGTTAGCGTAGCTGCCCAAGCTTTGAGTGAAACAACTAGTGCAATGCTTAAATACACTGCATTATTTAGTAAGTTTTTAAAAACTTTATTATTAATATAAACTATCTTAATAATACTTGTCATGCATCTCTTTAATATATCTATGTAATATTTCAGAAACTACTATGATGGGCGAAAATGTCAGCACGACAATGGCTACTACTGGGGAAGCTGTAGATTTCATCGACAAACTTTTTGATAGTGTAAATGGGTCTCGGGGGAGTACTGTCAAGGGAAAATTACGAGGGCCTATAAAACCAAACAGCAAGCATTTTAATTTTTGGCAAGAAGCGAAAGATATTTTGAAAAATATTAGATTTATTGAAGAAAAAAGTAAGAGAGCGCGAAAAAATAATAAAATTTATAAGGTCAGAGTTCCTTCTCTTGATGGGTGGATTACATCTTTAGAAAGTTTTGAAAGATTGTCCAAATTGTTGTTCGAAAAATATGGAATACTTTATTTTTATCCCAGAAATATTAATCAGGACTCTTTAGAAAATTTTTTTGGCAGAATAAGAGCAATCAACTATAGGAACATCGATCCTGATGCAAACACTTTTAAAAATTCTTTCAAATCCTTGTTAATGTCCAATGTTATGGGTCCACATTCAATTTATGCAAATTGTGAGGATGATGGAGGAGACACGGTGGTAGATTTTATTAAACTAATATCGAACTACAATCAAAATGCAACGGTAACTGATGAGGATAAAGAAAATGTTCCACCCATAACATTGGTCCAAAAAAGTTACAACAAGAGTGGCAGCAGCAACCAAGCCATAAATGCAACAAATGAAAGATTGCGCGTGCACTCTTCTGCATATACAGCAGGATACATATGCAGAAGATTGACAAAAAAAATTGATTGTAAGAAATGCTCTGATACATACATTGAAAAAAATAAAGCTGTATTCCATAAATGGATCGAGCAACGAGAGTACAATCTTTTAAAAAATAGTAATTTAAATTACCCATCAAAAAACTTTCTATTTTTGTATAGGGATATCGCTGGCCTTATACATGATTATTTAAATAACAACGCCCACAAAAAATATTTGAAAAAGCTTTTAAAACAATTAATACTTCAAAAATATGATTTTAGTTGGCTAGGGTGTGAAAATCACAAAGAAATCGTGACAAAAACATTCCTTAATTTAATTTTACGAATTCATATCCATAATTGGTGTAATATTTTTAATAAAATTTTGAGAGGGGGTGTGCAAGAAAAACTTGTTAAACAAATGTGTGCACCCCAACAAATGGCTTTTAATAAATTTATATCCCAAAGATTGAAAAATAAAAACAATAAAATTTGAGATGTTGTTTTATTCTAATCTTCAATTTTGTAAATAAGTATTTTAAAATAAGAAAGTGGTCCAAGCATATCGATCTTTTACCTGTACATCCCTAAACTATCGATATCGGTACTAGAATATTAGACCTAGTTTACATCACTATACGACACTAGCGCTTTGCGAATTTATTGGAACTAACCGTCAACTAAAGAACTGTCCTATCTGTCTCTGACTAGTATATAGTTATCTGTGGTCCTATCCCGTGGTGCACCAATATTGTACAATTTCGGTGCTCCTCTACTACGTGTCTGAGGTCCCCGCACAGCCGCACAACTTGTACATGTACGACACCAATCCTCAACATCGTCACGATAATGGACCCAGTAAAACTGTTCTCGGACCTTCAGCTGAGTTCGTTTAACTCCCAGGTGGACTATTGAACGACCATTATGGCACAGCTGTAGAACATTCGGAACTTTAGCTTTAGGGACAACCATTTGCAAACGACAGCTGTCTCCTCGATCATTGTCCCATTTACGGCACAGGACTCCATCCTGAAGCAGCAAGCTGTCCCATTGGGCCCAATAGCTTTTCGTGGTTGAACTCATCGCTGAGACGTCCCTCCACTTAGGCTTGGTAGCACGGGCCTTCATCCATCCCAAAATCGGCTTGATGTCTGGATCTTCCTGCTGTGCACGTCGTAGGCTGTCCTTCCACCCGTTACTGAGGTGGTCTGTCCTGAGCATCCTCACGGATACCACTTCCTTACCTTGCCTACTACAATGGTTACCATCTTCAGGACAAGGTCTTCTTGACAATGCATCTGCGTTGCCATGAGATTTCTCGCTGCGATGTTCGATCTCAAAGTCGTATTCCTGCTGCTGCTGGGCGGTGCTGTTAGCCGCACTTCCTTTCTGAGACCGTTCACCTTCCCTTCCTAGGGTGTGCTTAGGGCAGCTGGACCGAAGATGGCCCCTTTCCCCACAGCCATAGCACCTAGGGCTGTATCCTTTATTGTGGTCGCGAACCGTAACTGCTGCAACCTCCCTAGCGTGAAGTGAACGATGATCCTGTCGCCGCCAGGCAGTGCCGTTAGCTGCACTACCCTCCTGATATCGTTCACTTTCCCTTTCTGCGGTTCGCTTAGGGCAGCTGGATCGAAGGTGGCCCTTTTCCCCACAGCCATAGCACCTAGGGCTGTATCCTTTGTTGCGGTCGCGAACTGTAGCTGCTGCAACCTCCCTGACGCGATGGGAACGATGATCCTGCCGCACGGCTTCTACCTCCAGTGCATGGGCCAAGGCGTCCTTAAGCGTCTCGTGGTGCCCGAGCCTCACAGCAGCTCTGACTTCCAGGTCGCGAATGCCGTCGTTGAATGTTTGCACCAGGTTCCCTCCAATGAGCGCAGGTACAGACTGGAATGCTTTACGAACCATCTTCTCCACCTCAAGGGCCCACTGCTGCAGGTTTTCGTTGCTGCGTTACACGCGATCTTTAAGCTGCGCGCGAAAGACGTGTTCCAGGTGAGCGTCACCATATCTCGCCTCCAAGGCCTCAAGAAGCTGCTCATAGGTCACTTTCTTACCGAGAGCTTCCAACACAGTTAAGGCTTGGTCGCGCAGGCCTAGGGTGAGTGCAGTCATGGATTGGCTTTTATTCCAGCCGTTCGCCTCCATGACGGCCTCGAACTGGATTTTGTAGGCCGACCAGGAAGAGGTCCCATCGAACGGCGGCACTTTGAATCCACGTAGCGAAGGTGCTGCAGCTACTACGGGAGCTGTAGTTCCATCCCCAAGTTTGAGGTCGTTTAGCGTTTTCTTCACGTCAGCCATCACGTTGTCAACCCGATTGTTCACATGGTTGATTCGGGTTTCATGTTCTTCGATTCGGGTTTCAGCTTCCGACAGGCGGTTGTCGTGTTGAGCAACCCTATCCTTCACCTGCCTTATCTCTTTCCCAAAGGTAGCGTGAAGGTCCTTCATGAGGAGCATCTGCTCTTCCGACCGACGAGCCTGTTCCGCCAGCTGACGGGCCTGTTCCTCCTGCCGGCGGGCCTGTTCCTCTTGTCCGTTCTGCAGCTGCTCTTTCAACTGACGGGCCTGCTCCTCCTGTCGGCGAGCCTGCTCCTCCTGTCGGCGAGCCTGCTCCTGCAGCATCACCATCAGAGCACCTAAGTCAGGTGCCACAGACGTAGAAGCTGCTGACGGACCGGCTTCCGTGGCCGGCGGCTGGCCCTCAGACATCTGCGGCGTTGCAGCACCAAATCTCCGCTGGTCCGTCTCCTGCTGGCGTTGACTTCGGGTACGGACACCCTCCGTTTCCTCCTTAGGTAAAATCGGCATTATTTTATCCCACTTCTGACACCAATTGTTACGAGCTTAGGGTTCGTGACAATAAAAATTGCCGATAAAATTACCTAAATTAACACTTTAATTTACTTTATACAAATTAAAGTAAAAAAACACTAATAATTAAACACACTAATTCACTTAATTTCACTCCGAAGCTTCGCTTGTGTCGCCGAGTTAAACTCTGTCTCGATCGCATCTTGCGCCACCTATTTATTCAAATCAGCAAAACATCCGGAATGTTCAAGTAAACACGCGCAAGGTACCGAGAAATCGAGTATAGATTTTCTAGAAACTTAGTTCTTCGGGCGGCGCTGTCGGTCGAGAGATCTGTGATGTCATTCTTTACACGCTCTACTCGCTCTCGTTCCTGACACTAGATGGCGCTAGTATATCGTCGATTGGAGCGCGTAACATTATGTATCATCTTTCTTAAAATGTGTTTCTTAGAATTTGTTTTATTCGCTTGTTTTCTTATATAAGTAATTCTACCCGTATTTATAAAGAAGTAATTACTTGTTGCCAAGTAATTTCTTAGTTAAGTCGTTACTTAAGGTTAGAATTCTTAATTACAAAATCTCATTCTATAGTTGAGTAACCCACGTTACTTACTTGAGCAAATGCCCAAGTAACGCTCTACGCTTGGTGGTTGTTTCTGTGTTCATAAACATAGTTCTTCATTATTATGAACGATGTTTTGACTTACTGTCAAAGGTTTCGAAATAACCAACAATTCTAAGGCATAAAATTCCGTATGTTAAAACTTACGAACGACAATTAACACGATTTTTATGACGCCGAAAATAAATATTCGTAAAAATTTCGAAGTTAGATAACGTCTAAACTTTTAAAGTAAAAAGGTTCATTTAGCAGAAATAACATAATCCCGAAAAAAGAGTTACATATTATATTCATGTAATCACCTGTCAGTCATATAAAGGGAAATGAGTTGGAGATGTGAGATAGCATGAAAGGGTTGTCACCCGGGCTTCTTAGCCTATAATCTATAGCTAAGATCTATTTGCCTATTGTGGCAACTTCGGTACCCCGTGAGCGCTTATTGTGCGCCAGGTTGTCAAAATCGTTATTTTAAAATTCAACTCTAAAGAAATAAACGTAAAAGTAAAAAAAAAATGTTTAATTAATTATTGTTTTCTGTTAAAAATAATTATTATTCGATAAAATTAAATGTGTAAAACTTACAACATAAATATAATGTTTGATTATTATACTTATTTGTTTAATTTCTGTTCAAATGATTATTTATTCGATATTTATATTTGAAAAAAAAAATTTCAAATTCTATCTCCACCAAAATAATATTATCATCTATATTCTATATTGTCTACAACAGCAAAAATCGTTCCAATGCTATCCAAAGTTTTCATTTTTTATCCAAAATAACCTCAAAGTAGTGCTTAAGTAAAGGAAATGGTGACTATTACTTGGCTGAGTAATAGTCACCATTTCCTTTACTTAAGCACTACTTTTGACAGTTCTAACTTGGAGCAATTACTTAACTATCGAATACAAATCGTTACTTAAGTGATTACTTTTACTCAAGTAATTATTTTTACTTGTTTATAAATACGGGTATTATATTTAAATATTTTTCAGCAACGGCTTTCGTTAATTCTTCGATGTGATTCACGTCGTCGTTTTCAAATTTATGTAAATGAATGTTTTCGTACAACGGAAGTTGCAGCAATCTTTAGGCAGAAGAAACTCTGTTGTGTAATCTTTTTTTAGTCTTTTATTCTAAACACCCTTCATATCTTCGTAAGTTCGAGTTCGCAGTTTTGACAAATAGCTATCGTATCACTTGAGGGAGGTATCAGTTTTCCCTTGTCTTTATGGGCAATGAGACTGCCTTCATTGGTGTCATTTCCTGTTTCTTTGCATTAGTGTTAAAACAGGCACTATCGAAATGTACACTGCATACGTCGCTGTGTTTCGTCGGAATCCAGGTTTCATCTCTACGAACTACTTCTAACCACTTTCTTTTCCGAGAAGGGTCGCTAGGAAATCTGAAAATTCGTGTAATTTATGTGTTTAAATATTTTAAGTACAGATACTAATTATAATTTTTGCATTTATAATATTTTTATTTAATTATAAAAATTATTATTATAAATTTAATGACATCAGGTTTTAGGATACTGTAATATAAGTATTTTAAGTGTTATTGTATTGTACAAATAACATCATCATTCATTCTGTCATATCGTCAAATATCGATAAATTTTTCCACATGGTCAAGCAATAGTCGATGTTAAATTGACTTACTCCACAGTTTTAGTCATTCATTCTGAATGGCAATCCAGCCATTTTGTGATGGTTGTCAGATGTCAATAATACATAGAAAATTATAAATATTGACTATATTTAACATAGTTGGATAATACAAAATTTTATTTTACATTTGATTAAATTTTGTGATAAATAACAATAAATGTGATAAAATAATTTACTTACAAGTGAAAAGAAATAGTGCTGCTTCCGTCGCTATAGTTTTTACACCATTTTACTGAACATTTAGTCATTTTTGGGAGATGTTTTGTTGACAAGTAAGTGCTTGAGACTGACGCAAAAATAACGAGCAAGGCTAGAATTTCCTGGTTACTGACAAGACCGGTATAGGTACGTCCGCTTATATGTCGGATCCAGTGGTTAATTCGTTCAAGGTTCTGAAGTATGGAGCTATAATCAAGATATTAATAATTTTATATTTATCGACAAAAATGACCTTTACTAACAGTCGAATGGAATAGTTTGGAAAATCCAAAAGTGCATGCCTCATGAGAAAAAGAAATAATGTTATCAAAGTCCAAATTAAATTTCTCATTTTAACTGGATTAAGTGGCGCCATCGTTTTATGTAAGAGAAATTGGATGTAGGTATCGATTCAACAACTCAAAAAGTCAAGTGGACGTGTGCTAAGGCCCGGTGGAGAAAAAAATCAAAAATTGCAGCAAAAATCATTGTTAGATTTATTCCCTGCGATTTTCTTGCTTTTTTTTTACATTCGGGCGTCTGTTAACATTCATAGTACCCAGCATGCAGCCTCCTTTTAAGCTTTAAGGTACGAGTTAACATAAAGTGAACTTTCTCAAACGAAAGCTTTAGAATCTCAGCTCAAAAGAGAACGATCACACGTCAATCTTTCTTAACAATTTCTTCGATTTTTTAACATTTCGTTGGGTAACGGCTGTTCTCGGGCGCGCGGAGCTAGTGTCGACATTGCAGGAGGTTCTGCCACGTTTAAATCCGGCGCAACTGTTCCAGTTTCTCCATTTTGCATAAGAATTAAATTCCCGCCAAATGTGAATTTAAAAAAAGCTGGGTATAGTTTTTAATTTAGTTCCATCTGGCCTTCGATACTAAAGAATTTATGATTCGAAAAAATAAAACACATTTCTATAACTCATTGATAAGTGTCTTATTCCGGAAACTTTTTGATCAACCTAGTATTTTTCGGCCATAAAGATCAAATCATATCGATACTTAGAAAATTACTATCAACCATAATCAATAGGTCGGCTTTCAATGCTAGAGGATCTAGTGTAACATTGACTTTTTATGTACATCAACTTTAAAGTTACGTCGAACATGTTCCATCTCTGAAAAAGAAATCACAAAGTCAAACTGACAATTTTCACCTTTGTTGATTGACAAAGTAATCGATATTAGCAAAACAAAGTATGTATGTTTAATAATGTAGGTGTACGTCTATGATTTGTATATGGAATATACAACATGTAACAAAAACCCTGTGGTTCCCGTTAACTAAGTTATCAGAATCAGTATTCAAGCGTATAGAAATGTTTTTTTTTCAAAAAAAAAATCTAATAATCTCTGCATTGGTCGAAGAGCATTGACTTACATATTACTAGCGTAAGGACCGGGCCCACCGAACAACTAAAACGGACCAATGCGCTGGCTCTAAAATTACAGTTTAGGGCCAACGGGAATCGGTTGACAGTGGTGCGCGCGCTGGATAGATTTGCCTGTCATTAAATATGTCTAGTTGCGTGGTAAAACAATGCAAAAATTACGATACAAAGATTAAAAAAAAATATGGGATATCGTATCATCGGTAAATAACCTTATATTAATTTTATTACAATTAAATTATTATATAAACGCATTTTTGAAGTTTTATTTTACAGTTAGTTTATTTACGTTACCAAGATTAGGCCAGGGTTGGATTCAGACTCTCAAAAATAATGTACATGGAAAATAAAATTGTACCATTTAAAAAAAATGATATCACGTTTGACGTTTCATGTTTCTTTATTCCCATGTGCCGGGATTTTAGCGTCACGCGTCGTTTTTTTTGACGGTTTTATTTTTATTTCTGTTTAATTTTTGTCTAAATTAAAATATTCGATAGGAGTAAAACAAAAAGAGTACAAAAGAAACCATATCTGCTTAATTAAATCTGAAAATCTGATTCATAAAATATTTTGAAATTCTGTTTTCAAACCGATTGCTTCTGGAGCATAGAGTTTTTATCGTGGTAGCCCCTCATTATAGTTGTATCAAGGATGCAACATAAATGCATCGATCAAGCATCGATTGACCAGAAAGGGAGCTAATTCTAATTTAATCATTTCTTAAATTTACGCGAACACTACATATTGAATAAAACTATTATTTACGGATTTTATCGCGTTTAATTCAACTTTAATTTATTTTTAGTATCCCGACGTTTCGGGTGCTTTACAGCACCCATGGTCACAGGGGGGACTGAGATGTTTGACGTCCCAATGTCATAGTTAGTCCGGCTACCTTCAGTTTTTGAATTTAATCTTGAACCAAAAATTAATATTTAATTCTAATTTTATTTAAAAAAACGCTGAAATCATGTACAATGCAGGAATTTTCGATATCGTAGGGTTAATATAAAAAAGTAAAAGGACCTAATAATAATACAAGTCGACCTTTAGGTATTTTCGCTTAGTATTATTACGATACTATATACTACAAACTATGAAATAATGGTACAATTAGAATAATTATACTACGAAATCCGACCCTGGTTACGTCGTGTTTTGATATGACGTATGTATTATGACACATGCGCTACTTTTTCTTGTATGAAAAAGTTATAAGTAAAATATTTAGATGGGCCCATCCTTTCTTTTGAAATCATTGCCGAGGAGTAAGAGGATTGTCAAATACCCCGCATTACCGATACTCGTGTGAGTTAGAGGAAATTATTAAACATACAATTTGCAAATTAATTTTTTTTTCATTAAAATTATTTTTTTAAATATTTTTTTTTGAAAAAAAAAATCTATTCTATACGCTTGGATACTGATTCCGATAGCACACTTAACGGAAACCACAGGGTTTTGTTTGTTACATGTTGCATTATTATATGGAAATAAAATCAGTTTGCATATGCTCATCCATGCCCGTTGGGTACTTACTGTTCTGTGCGTTTTTGTGTGAAGGTACTTTTATCAGAGTGAGGTATTGATGCACTGTAACCAATGAAGTCAGTTTTTTGTTTACATAGATATTAAAATAACTTCGATACATCTTCGACTACACAATAATTGTCGTACTGTTACAAAATCTTCATAGAAATACATTTTTGGAAGCAATAATGGTCATACTGATGTTAGAATAATTATGTTACTGTGGTTACCAGTTGTTTTTTAATTTTGATTTTTTTATATGCCTTTTATCATAAACGCGGGGAGCGTATCTAAAAAAACTTGACGTAGGTCCAACCTTAACAACGGCCGGCTGGACTCTAACGCTTCGCATACATCTAATTCGTCATCGGCCGAAGTTTGCTCGGGCGATGACGCCGAACTCGGACGATCGAATCAAACACTTGTAAAACAAAGAGAGCGCGTACACCAACACGAACGTTATCGTCCGAAACGCACGAAAACGGTCGATCAACCGTCGAGTCCGAACTTGTTGAGATTTCTCGCCCGACTGCCGGCGTCTACAGTGCAAATTGAGTGTATTTATTTTGTCTTCTGTTGTTTCGGTCAGTGCGCTGTTATCTACCTAAACGACTATGGATATTGAAAATATAAAAATATAAAGGAATACCGGCAACGTCCAATGTCGGCACAATTGGTACATTGCAGTGTAAGCACATACATGTCCGAGTTACTCGTCCGGGTAGTTCTTTCCGCCATCGGCCGACAAAATCGGTTTTGGTGTAAACGTACTATAACTATATGCGCAAATCGCGCGTCACCGTGCAAGTCGCTTTACTATTTTAATTTTTAACAAAACTATTTGATTTTCATAAAAATATCCTTTAAAATGATTTTATAAAATAGTTACCCTTAAATACATGTAATTTTAATATAATTTCGTGCTGTAATTACGATGTAAAATGAAAATAGGTATTAAAATCACCACTGTTTCGGATTTTATTTTGAGCAAAGTACAATGTATCGTGTTTTGAACCTTTAATATCACTCAATTAAGGTAGTATCTATGACATACTTATATTTTTTTCTGGTCTTAAGTCCTTACTCCCAAGAGGTCGAATCCGACCGCGGCGCTATTTCGTCAAAATCCAAGTGGTCGGATTCGACCGCGCACACCATAATTTATCTTTTACGTAAATAGTTTAGAGTAATATATATTGAAATAATTGTGATTTTCAATGGTTTTAAGTGCTGTGGGTGGGTGCGGTAGCATGCAACCGCTCGGGTTTGTCGGGCGCATGTGAATGCATGGAATTTTTATTGGGATTGTGGAGTTAAATATAGTAATTTGACGAATAAAATGAATTTTACCAGAGCCAATATTGGGATAATCTAATATATCATAGATATCAGTACGAGGCTGCCACTCGAGATCCTTTCTTACCCCATCTGTTTCACTTAAATAATATTTCTCGTCCTATTTCCTTACTTTTTTATTTGTAACGCCTAACCAGGAACCAAGTCTCACAACTCAGTTCTTCTACCATAAATAGTTGTAAAATACATGTAATACCAAGTCGGTTTACTTATTCAGTCCCTACTTAAGGGTCCTTCTCTCTTAAGTTATTACGTAATTAGCTAACGTAACAACATCTAAACAATCTAATTACTCCTGAGATACATTGTGTTTTCATGCGATGGACAAGTCAATGTCTATTTATTTAAAACATAAACGATTTTTAATATTTATAGTGTCACTATAAGATTTTGTTATGTTAGCTAATTACGTAATAACTTAAGACAGAAGGACCGTTAAGTAGGAACTGAATAAGTTAACCGACTTAGTATTACATGTATCTCACAACTTTTTACGGTAGAAGAAGTGAGTTGCAAGACTTAGTTTTTTTTACAAGTTATGTTTTTGATGGCATTACCGGCTCTATTAGCTGGAAACAAACCTGGAGATGGGCAGCAGCGTCCTGCGAATAACAAGCAAACAGCTAAGCGTGGAAACTTCTTTGAGCTCTGAAAATTCTAAATTGTGAAAAAATGAAAATTCTCTGAAAACTCTGTGAGGTCGTTTCTTCTGTGAGGAAATCTGTGGGGGAAGCTTATGTTTATCAGTGGACTTTAACCCCTCAGGCCCCAGCTAAAAATGATTAACAACGCGCGCTTGCTTCGCGTGGCGCGGCGTCTCTAAAATAGCATTGAATTTGTCGTACATTTATTTTCACTAATAATCATTATAAATTTGACTATAATGTTTATTTATTATGTTACTACTTGTTTTAGTAGTTTTAATTCATTACAACTAGATTTTGATTGTATTTTCGTAGTTAAAAATGTACGTACCCAGTACAGGACAGCATCTTGAATATCACAATTATTTCTATATATTACTCGAAATTATTAACAACGCTATACTAAACACTAATAAAACATTACAAAAATCCAAAAATCAACACAATAACACGTCACAAGAAATACGCGTACGAAACGAACATAATAGATTATAAATAAAAAACCATAAACTAACTACTTTTTATTGCATTATGGGATAGAAAATTTCACATTGAGCCTATAATGCCAAACTTCTTCATAGACAAGTAGTCTCTAAATATAAGTTTTTAATGGGTTAATGTGCTATGGGTGGGTCTCATTAGACCGCTAGGGATTTGACGGAATATGGCCGCGGGCTCATGCGACCGCTTGGGGGCTGAGAGGTTAATAACATAACGAATGGGAGAGTATTATAAAATTTCCACATAATTTTTTGCTTTTTTGTACGCAATCTCTTTTTTAATTTAGTAAATTGTTGTCGTATTACTGCTGCGATTTGGTGCAACTTGAAGTGCCCCTCTTAATTTATAGTTAACATAACATAGATTTAAATCTTTTTGACTATTTGTATGTTATATTCGTAATTGGTACCATTTTGACTGCTGAAAGTCCTTTGATTAGTTACAATCTTATATCTGGAGCTCATACAAAACTAAAACAAATACCAATCCTCAGTGACTCTGTTTATAGTTTAAGTAACATTATAGTAATGACCTTAAAACAAATTTTTAAATTCATATTGTTCATTGTCCTTATTAGCCCTCATAGCTCATAGTGTTTCGGTGCTGAAGTTTGTTGCTTGCCTTGTGCAGGCGGGGTTGATCCGGCACACAGTGAACAAGATCACGTTCTCCGAGCAGTGCTACTACGTGGCCGGCGAAGTGGGGGGTGGGGGGGAGCTGTGCGGCGAGCTGGCCGCGCTGCGCCTGCGCGACGGGGACAGCCTCGCCGGAGACACGCTGGCGCCGCTGCCCAACCCCAAGTGAGCACACACTCACAAACGCACACACACACACACACACACACACACCGCGCGCCATACTATCTGTATTTCCATAGCTTGACGATTGTATTTATCCGTGGTATGTACCCAGGACAAATTTTGAGGGAGGAACGCAATAAAAACAAGATTTAATTTCTCCTGTTGTAACTATCGTGCGTACCGCGTAGTTTTATAATTTCATTTGTTTTTGTTCAATTTTTGCTGATTGTTGTGTTCTTTTATACTGCGTAATACATTTGTACCTTTTGAATTTAAATTTAATTTTAGGTTTTGTTTAAATCTTTGCCTTGACTGCCTGACCATTAACTTAGAATGCTAGATATTAATGTTACTCAAGTTACTAGGTCTGTTATAATTGAAACTGGGTACACCTACAAACACGTGGCTCGAACACTATGAGTATCAAATTCACATGCGGTACACCGATTTGTCAGGAGGTATCGGTAGACTAGACAGTATACGAGACTCGCTGGACAGAGGGACGTAAACGAAAAACTGGCCGAAGATACTGATTCATGGTGCTCAGAACCTTTAACTTCCCCCTTAACTTTTGATGTAACAATGAAGCTCCATGAAGTTTGAAGAGTTACAGTAAGCACAAAAGCTGTGATAAAAAGCATAAAATCGGCTGGAATAAATTCACACTCGCTTGCCAGAGGCCTCCTTCTTTCAACATGTCATCGAGTAGCTAGAGTTAATTTGGCTCGCAATCACGAAAATTGGAATGACGAAGCTTGGAGTGAAATTCTATTCGCAGATGAGTTCAGATTTTGCCTGAAGCTAGATGATGTAAGGATTAAAGTATTGGAATGCCTGAGGGAAGGGTACGCTCAGTTTAAACATCTTTGGAAAAGTTATGATGGGGGGTTATGTAATGGAGAACTATTTATATATTTTTAACGTGCGCAACTCCGCGTCATTGAGAATGGGTAATGCACACCCCATAATGCACCCGTAGTTGTCGAATACCTTCGAGACTCTTATAAATAAAACGCGTGGGTTACCAACAAGAACTAACTTTATTTTCTAAAACATACAGTATAACATATTCTATGCCAGAGGGCGCTACTAGTTTGCAATGTGTGATATTGTCGTACTTAGTAATGATTATAGCCATGTTTAAGTCTTTCCTTAGCATTTATGAGGAAAAAATATTATGTTTAAAAATGTTTCTTTCCAGTAAATTTTTTTATTTCGTTTAATTTTCATCACTTGATCATTTGGTTTTTCGACGTTCGCAATTAACAAGTAATAAGAAAAATCCAAATTAATAAATTTAATTGTCACAAATATTTGTAATATTTTTTTAATACACACCTGGGGACCTTCAAGAAAAGAGCTCACTCCTTTCTAAAGGGCCGGCAACGCACCTGCAATTCCCCTGGTGGCGGCGGTAGTCACTTAACATCAGGTGAGCCGCATGCTCGTTTGTCCCCTCTTCTATAAAAGAAAACTTTTATTGCATTCCTCTAAATTTGACCATGAGTATATGTCTACACCAGACCAGTGTGCGGTATACATGCCATGTGTAGTGACATCCTTCCCCTTCCTTTTCGTCTCATTTACACATAACACATCTATTCCTCTATCATACATCATATCGCATACTCATTCATTGCCCCAAATACATTCAACGTAGCCAGACGGGCCTCTGCAATCCACTTTTCGCCCCTCCGGGAGACAGAACGTGACGGGTGGCGAACCTCGTCGCCGGTTTTCCTCCCGGAGATTCTTCGCACCCCTGCCCCATTAAAGGGGCGCCGGGAACTCGGGGCCATTTCTTTTATATGGTTCCTCATGGTGCGGATAAAGGGTAGTATATTTTACGCCTCCACCACGGCGTGGAGCCGAGTCTGTGCTGTCGGCTTGTCGCTCATTTAGCACCACCCGAGGGACACGTGTAGGGTGGGCCTAGGAATAGGTGGTCAAAGCCTACGGACGCGAGCGACTTATCCCCCTCTTTATGTTGCAGAAGTGAAGGGCAGAATCGGAAAGGGACGTCCTAGGCGAAAATTTATCGACCAAATTGGGGATTTATTGAAAACGGGCCAAATTAGGAGTACCCTTAACCGACGAGCATGTATGCGTAGGTGTATGGATGTGAAGGAGGCGAGAGAGGGTGTCAGGATCGTGCCAAATGGAAGTCTGTAGTCTCTGCCTACCCCTCTGGGTGACAGGCGTGAGTGTTTATGTATGTATTTATGAGTATATGTCTATGAGTATGAGTATATCCATAATCCAGGCGTGTACCAAGATTGGACACCAGTCCCTCGCACAACATTTCTATGTTTCTCAAAGCTGGATGCAATCAACTGTGGGAAATAAAAGTAAATGATTTAAGTAAATAAATAAATATTAATCACCCGTAGATACTATTTACTTTTTTATGGAGTAAGGTGACAAGCGAGACAGTTACCTGATGTTAAGTGGGTGCTGTGGCTCATATACATCTACATCTATCCTCGACTAAGAATCAGTTGCGTTGTCACCCCTGAGGACTAAGTTGGAATGCTTCATTTCTACTAAAATGGGTCTCCGGATCTCTACACTCACCATACGAAATGCAGCAGCATCAAGCTACTATTTATTAATTCTATTTTACTAATCACTTACTGATACAATTAACTTAATATCCACAGCATGATGGGACCCGGGTACATGCCATATGCAGGCTCGTATGGCTACCAGCCCATCCCCTTCAAGTACACCTCGTGTGTTACCAGCGAACAGACCATCTACGGGTAAGTGATTCAATGATTCTTAGTTATTTATGAGTTGAGTGTTTACTAGATATAACCATGACAAAGGTCGAAGAGTGCTTTTAAGACATTGACAAGACATTGTTTCCTACATGAATCATTCATGTCATGAGTATTCTTAAAAAGACACATACATATATATATATATATATATATATATATATATATTCATAGTTATTTTTATGTATTAATTATATATGTATATATTTTTTTTATATTATAAAACTTTATATCTGTATCGTGTGGGCAGTTTACATACACAAATTTCACGAGGACAAACATCCAGACCCGGATGCATGATCCAGACCCATGCAGGATCCAAACCCGTGGCCCTTAGCGCTGTAACTCATTGCTAAGTCACTGCGTTACGGAGCCGTCTGTTAACATATATTGATATGTATTATTGTATATATTATGTATGTATAGGTTAAATTTGTATAGTTTATTTATTAGTAATTACATGGTTAATTATCATTTTTATATTGCTTTTTTATGTTCTATATTGTTGCTACACGTTTTGACATAGATTCCACCAATCTTATTACTTCATGAGTTGACTGGTAGAGAATACTCCAAGACATTAAGTCCGCCCTTTGTATTCTTTTGTTATAAGAAATACTAAAAAGAATAAATAAATAATAATGTAGGATGTATGATGTATGATTGAGATCAATAAATATTTTTTAATAGGATAGGGTGACAAACGAGCACACAGTCCACCTGATGGTAAGTGGACGCTGTGGCCCATAGACATTCATATCTGTCCTCGTTTACGAATCAAAATGCAGATGCGTTGTCAACCCTGAGGACTAAGATGGAATGCCTCGTTTCCAATAAAAAGGATCTCCGGTTCTCTACATTCACCATACGAAACACAGCAGCATTAAGCTGCTGTGTTACGCTGGTATTCCGTGAGAGCGCGAGATCCTTCCCCGGTCGAGCCGACCCATTCGTGCTACAACTATACTACTAATATAACTGCAGCATGGCTCTACCACGTTTAAAATGTTAAATTAAAAAAAAAACCTTAATTTTTTATAGTGTTGGGATATGATGTGACTATAGTATGGAAGAGAAGATTTAATAAAAAACGTAATATATTATAATTAGTGCGCTACGAGTATAAGAGGGACAATGGAGTGAAAATACGAGGAAAGGAAGATCTGTTTAATTTGACGGAAGAAAGTGAAGTTGTGTAAGACGATATATTTTTAAAAGTTTTGTGTAAAGTTATAAAATATAAAAAAGTAAAAACTCACTCTATCTAACCGGTTCGAATTGACAACAATGACGTCACAATATAGCGCCGGGTCAGTCCTGTTCTTATTTGAATAACATTATGTTTGTGTGTTTCACTCGCTCTACCAATCCTAAACGTTAAATTATAATAATCATTACAGTAGTGCACAAGTCCACTGATGAACATAGGCCATAAAATAATCCTAGATGCTTGTGGAATCTGTATGTATGTCCTCGCTCTGTTCCCCGACACAAGATGGCGCTAGTGCCAGGTACCAGACGTCAACTTAGGCGCGCAACACTATGGTTGAACAGTAGAATAATTGTAGGGTTTATTCTAGACAAAGAACGAGTAGTGATTCGCCGAGTACTCGGCCTAGATTTGGCGCGGAGTTAGGGATAAAACGATACGAGTAAATACAAAACCGAAAAACACTGTTTCTGCATCACAATCTTCCTCTCTTAAATTTTAAATATTAGTAATAATAATTTTACTAGATTCTTACGTAAGTTCCCAATATTTGTGCTGTTTGTCATGTTCCTGATGTTTTAATGTGTCTAATATAATAATAAAAACTGGTGTTTTGTCTTTATTTCTCTCTGGAATATAATTAAGGCTGAGTACTCGGTACTCGAACGTTAATACTACCGGTACTAGGCCAAATCCGCCGAGTACGGAATCCAAACCGAGTATTCGTCCCATGACTAGTTTATTTGTTACCAATTTTTCAATTCGATCATCGTAAATACTTACATTTCGTCTTTAATCCTAACTGTTCCTGGATCATATGCATAATCTCCATACATAATAGGGAACACTTTATTCTATCTCGTTCTCTCGCAGGCTAAATCCTGTAGACATATATGTTTGTCTCTTTTTACTGGCGCTTTTTTGTTTAATCGAGTTTTATATCACAATGATTCTAAAGAATTTTTCTTTTTAATAAAACAGATTCTGATATTTGTTCGTCCATTTGCAGATACAACCGTGAGGAGAGTGTCCTCTCCGGAAGTGGAGGCTCCAGTGCTGGCTCGGATCACCTCACCGCGAAAGAACACCCAGGTATGGTCAACTATAACAGTTAAAATGTTCTGAAATATGTGATTCGCCTATGATAGTACTCGCATCTGACTGACGACTGTCATTTGCATATAAGTGTGATTTATTGCTTTTGTATTGCAGGAATTGCCAAAAGTATCGACATATGGCGTTTCGATATTTTAAGAAAATATCGATTTCGATATACCGAAAAAAGAATTATCGATTTATCGTTGAAATTTTCTAAAAAATATTTGTGCTTTTTGAATTTCTACTATATTAATTTGTACTTTATGTGTTTGTTTTTACTAGTCTAGTTCAATAAATTTGTCAGAATTACTATTCATATAAATACCAAACTAGAAACATTATTTCTGATAATTATTTCGCAGTAATGTAAAATCATATAAATTAATAAAACATTTAAATGCACTTATGCAAACCAATACTTATCCGAAAGAGACTAAAGAAAAACTATGAGTTCGATGTGCTCTGCTTAAAGTCGGCTTCTTTTATTGGGTATGCTAAATATGCCACTCTCTCTGATGAAGCTGAGGATTCAATAGGTACCATACTTAAGCGCTATTTTTGCATGTACTTTGGTGAAATAGCGGCTGTAAGACCAACATTTTAATGGATTATCTGAATTTCAGCGGCTTAGTTAGTGGCCACAACGGTGTTGTTATACTTTAAATTAACGTATTTGATACACTTTCTATACTTGATATTTTATATCGGTGTATCTAAATAAAAGATGTCAAAAATATCTATATATCGATACACTAATTTTGTAATGTGTACCCCGTGTATTGCGAATAGTGTGTGGCCAAGTATTGAACACTGGATAACACCTTTATTTAGTGGGAGCGTGTTACTTAGCTATAGTCAAGGACTTAGTAGTCCTTGACTATCCAAACATTGCACTTTTATAATATTGACCGTGTATTTTTCGAATAATGTGGGGCCAAATATTTAACCCTGGGTGACACCTTTATTAAGTGAGGGTGTACTGGCTTGCTTTCCTTACTTTTCTATTGCATCCTTCTTTCCAATTAACCGCAAAACAAAACTTATGGCGCCATCTGTTGGCCCACAACAAAAGCGTCTGTAAAAGAAGTCGACGCGATCGATACCCACATGTAATCGAGACTCAAGACGAACTGCATCGGTAATGGCTGTTCTTGTCTAAGCCTTCCAATATAAATATCAATGTAAATAGCGTTAGTGAGTGTTCCGGGTCGACCCAGATGTGTGCATAGACTATATAATCACGTAGGAGTGTGGTCAAGGAAGACTGAAGCCTTCCACATCCGAAGATATCGTTGAAGCCAAGTTGGAGTTGATCGCCGCTGCCGCTAACCGTGAGTTTACCTATTTCATTTACCCTTCCTGGTGGGCCAGACTAATTTTCTCTCACTGTAGGTAAATTAATAGCATTACAATTCCATATAGCAATTCCAAAATATGTTTCTAATTACTTTTATTTCAAGTAAGAAGTGTCGCGATTACTACAAAATAGTTCAATCCGCGCATTTTTTTCTATTCTAACTTTATTCAAAGTGGTCCGTACGAGCGCGAATGTCCTATGGTATTTTGGGTTCAATTCATTCGAAAACTCCAAAAGTATAGTTCATAGCAATTCAAATTAAAAAATAAAAACTTTTACAAATAAAACTTAAGTAAAGTACTTATTTCATTGTCTTAATTTGAACGATATAATAAGAAGCAACTTACTAAATTTATTTGATATAATTTAAAAATAGGCAGAGTTATTCTCTGATATTGATTACATGAATTATAATTCATTTTGTAGTAACTAAACAGGAGGTAGTAGGTTAAAAATTTTACACCACATATTCAATACTGATCGTTGTTTCAATAGGCGTGGCACAATATATATCTACCTATTAATAGCGACATTATTGGTTGGTTAAAAAATTAGGTTTGTTTTAAATTTACGGTTTTATTATTTATAACTTCAAACATAATGACAGATAAAACAAAGTCGAACGCTAGTGAATTTGAGAGACAACTCAAGTTGCTTACTATTCAAAGAGAATATGCATTTCGAGAAATTCAAATAATATATGATTTATCGAAGAATATCCAAACGGATACAACTTCTACGTCTCAATTCGAGGCTAGGTTTAAGCGTATTGATTTAGTGCGTAAAGAATTCTTGGATTATACGAATCAAATAAACGAGTTAAAGTTAAAATTAAAGCCGGACGATATTATTGATATGAAGCCCGTGATTGCCTTTGACGACATGTACTACGCCGTCGATGCCGCCAGGGCTGCTCTAAGCGAGGGTCGCACTCGAGCCGACGCGCAATGCGATCCGGACCCGAGTTCGACTTCCGGATTATCATATCATAGTATGAAACCATACGCGCAAGCACGCTTACCTAAACTCGAATTACCGAAATTTGATGGAAACATTGAACATTGGCAAACTTTCTTCGATACATTTTCCACACTTGTACATGAAAACAATAATATAAGGTCAATCGAAAAGTTTCATTATTTGTTGACGTGTCTCTCGGGCTCGGCGCTGTCAATCGCGACAGGAGTGCCGGTTACCTCTGACAACTACCAAATTGTTTTTGCCGCTCTTATCGAGCGGTTCCAAAATAAACGAATTTTGGCCGCAACGTACTTGAATAACATTTGTAGCTTTATTCCTTTGAAGTCTGGTAACTATTCCGATTTACGTAACTTAACTAATATGTTGAATGAAACCGTTAATGCCCTGAAAGCTATGAAAATTAAGAACCTAGATGAGTTTATTTTATTTTATTTAGCTGCACGTGTTTTAGATTCTGATACGCGTAAACGTTTCGAGATGCAAAACGGGGAGCAAATTCCTACCTTTTCTGATTTATTAATTTTTTTACAAAGTTATGTTAAAGTGCTAGAAGTTAGTCAACCGGGTAATTTTTCCGACTCTGTTTTTCAATCAGGACAGTTGCATAAAAATTCTGTGCGTGCCACCGGAACACGAAATAGTCACAATAATAAACAATATCACAAAACTACATCATTGCCTTCGAACACTGCTATAGGTCCAAATGCTGCAAATAAAACAGCTGATTGCCTGTGTTGCGGGGCGCCACATGCGCTTTTCAAATGTCCGAAGTTTCAAGAACTTGATATTTCTGAAAGATATGGCTTAGTGTCTAATAAAAATGTTTGCATGAATTGTTTACGTTTAAATCATAATGCCAATAAATGTTTTTCGAAAAATACATGCTCAACTTGTGGTGAGCGTCACCATTCGTTGCTCCACGATGGCACCGCCATTGTTGCTGTTCCGTGTTGCTCCACTGACAGGACTATCGATAAAACAGCAGCTACGGCTGACGACTTGACCGCGACTGCGAGCTCCGTGACTGCCAGCGCTCACGTTGGTCACATTCGTGCTCTCGTTCTACTCGGCACATGTGTAGTGCGCGTGCGCGGTTGTGATGCTCCCGCTCAGTATACTACTGCCCGCGCACTTATTGACAGTGGAGCTCAGGATAGTTTTATGACGTTATCACTCGCTCAACGTTTAGGGTTGCCCGTTCGTCGCTGCAATTTAGCTGTAGCAGGCTTAGGAAAAAATGTAGTGCATCAAATTAAGGGTGAAACTTCATGCGTGGTAATGCCAACGGATTCTGATAGTCCAAACTTCACTATTAATGCTATAATAATGAATACCATAACAAGTAAAATGCCTGTCGTAGAAGTACCATCTGGGGTTCGTGCAAATTTCAAACATCTAGTTCTAGCAGACAAACAGTTCGACAAACCCACTAATATAGACTTGTTGCTGGGCGCAGAACTATTCCATAAAATTTATGATGGCCAACGCCTAGAAATAGGTCCTGGTTTACCAGTCGCTCTACACAGTATCTTTGGGTGGGTGCTCACTGGCAAAATTAATTACAGCTCTCATTCTCCACCTATGGTGTCTTCCCTCGTTTCTTCCACGCGGCTTTTGAATGACGTGGTCAAGCGTTTTTGGGAGGTCGAAGAACCACCGAAAACATTTATAGCGAACCCCGAAGAGGTAAAATGTGAGGAACTATACTCCACTCTTGTGTCACGTAAACCTGACGGTCGTGACGTCGTCCCTTTGTTACTGAGGAAACCTTGCGATGATCTGGGTGAATCTTTCGATATGGCAAAATCACGCTTATTCAAACTCGAAAAGCGACTTGAGCGCAATGTAGAATTAAAAAAGGACTATTCTGATTTTATGATGGAATATTCAGATCTGGGGCATATGCAACCCGCAGACGTAGGATCAGGCAAATTTGTAATTCCGCATCAGTGTGTACTCCGCCCTCAGAGTACTACGACAAAACTACGTGTCGTTTTTGATGCAAGCGCCAAAACGACGAACGGAAAATCATTAAATGATATCGTATACACTGGTCCTAAGCTACAAAACGACATTGTTGATACACTAACAAAATTTCGCCTTCACGCAATCGTGTTCACCTCCGATATTTCGAAAATGTATCGCAATATAGATTTACGTCCGGAAGACCGAGGGTGGCAACACGTGTTGTGGAGAAATTCTCCAGCTGATCCCGTGCGTGAATTCGAATCAAATACAGTGACATACGGTGTAACTAGTTCACCGTACTTAGCCATTCGTACCCTGCATCAACTAGCGGTCGATCATGCTTCTGAGTTTCCTCAAGCAGCTGACGTTTTACTTCATGACACTTTTATGGACGACATTACGACGGGAGCGCCATCTCTAAAACAAGCACTTGAGCTGAAAAATGAACTTATTAAACTACTGAGCTGTGCTCAATTTGATCTGCGTAAATGGAGTAGTAATTCGGCCGAATTTATTGCAGCTCTACCGTCCGAACATTGTCAAACAATTGTCAATACCCAGGGTCTTTTGTGATGAAAATCACGACCACATCCTTAAAATTCTGGGTATCCAGTGGGACCCCGTAGAAGACTTCTTTACGTATTCGTTTTCAGAGTTCAATTCCAATTTAACAAAGCGTGCAATATTATCAAATATCGCTCGCATCTATGACCCAATTGGTTGGCTAACTCCTGTCATTCTAATAGCCAAACTATTGCTTCAGGATATGTGGCGCCTTCAGCTGAGTTGGGATGAACCCGTTCCACCTGAGGTCGCTCACCAATGGCACAACTTTATCTCTGAAATTCAACTTGTTAAACAGATTAAACTGACTCGTAGAATTACATATGATGACGCCGAAAGTTATCAATTGATTGGTTTTTGTGATGGCTCTTCAAAAGCATATGGATGTTGTGTGTACTTAAGGACAGTTCGTGCCAACCATTTTAGAACGCATCTGCTGATTGCAAAATCAAAAGTCGCACCCCTAAAACCATTAACGGTTAACCGTCTAGAACTCTGCGGTGCTGTACTTTTAGGGCGAGTTCTTAAGCACATGCAAAAATTGCTGCGAGATAAAATCCCTGTCAGTAAAGTGATTGCCTTTACTGACAGTAGCACAGTTCTAGCATGGTTACATACGGAACCTCATAAACTAAAGACTTTTGTTTCCCATCGTGTTGCGAAAATCATCGACGATGTATCCTTGGATAGCTGGCTACACGTATCGACATATGATAATCCTGCCGATCATTGCAGTCGAGGTCTCAGTGGTTCACAACTGGCGACATGTTGTATGTGGTGGTCAGGTCCAAGTTGGCTCGCTAACGATTCCTCCACTTGGCCAATAAAGTTCAAATGGGAATCACAAGCTTCCGTACCCGAGTTGCGCTCTACTGCTTATGTGTCTCAAACGGATAACGGCTCTACTGAGCTTGATTTTATTAGTGGACTCTTAGATCGCTACTCCACGCTATCCCGCGTTCAGCGTGTTAGCTAGCTTGGTGTTTGCGGGCTGTAGCAGCGTTCAAACGAAACTATAAAACTAAGAATTTCTTGAGTGTATCAGAGCTGGAGCAGTCTATCGTCTATATGGTTCGACATGAACAAAAACTTCATCTTACAGAGGAAATCAAGGCCACCAAAGCCGTTAAAAAACTGATTCCCTTTATTGATGATGAGGGATTACTGGGAGTGGGGGGCCGTCTAGAGCAATCTAATCTACCCGCAACCGTAAAACATCCCGTACTGTTGCCAAAGGCGTCTCGCTTATCTTTGCTTATTATAGATTACTTTCATGTTAATTACTTACACTGCGGTCCTCGTACTCTTCAATCGATTATTCAGCGAAGATATTGGATACTTGGCATTCGTAACTTAATTCGGTCGCGTTTATCCAAATGTATTGCATGTTTTAGGGTAAAACCCGTTGCTTGCCAACCTTTAATGGGAAATCTTCCGTCGCCTAGAGTACAATCATCGCGGTGTTTCCAAATTGTCGATAGCAATTTACCACCACTAGAGTGGCGTTCAGGTAGAGTTCAAGACGTGCATCCCGGCAAAGACGGTGTAGTGCGTGTGGTCACCCTACGCACTACTAATGGACTCCTTAAGAGACCAGTGAATAAACTGTGTCCTCTACCATTAAATCAATAATATACCAATACTTGTCAATTTTTTCTCATAATTAATATTATAGCCTTTTGTTATTTAGCTGGTAGATTTAGTTGTTAAATTATGTTGCCTTATATACCACTCCAATAGATATGCAACTAAAATTTAATTGTGAATACTATAGTAAGTTAGGTACATATTATTCTAAGCTAGCTTCTATTTTTGAAGTATTTAATTTTATAGTGAGACCTGCTATCGATTATTTACTCATGAAATCTGAAACGATTTCAAGTGGGGGGAATTATGTACTGGCTTGCTTTCCTTACTTTTCTATTGCATCCTTCTTTCCAATTAACCGCAAAACAAACTTATGGCGCCATCTGTTGGCCCACAACAAAAGCGTCTGTAAAAGAAGTCGACGCGATCGATACCCACATGTAATCGAGACTCAAGACGAACTGCATCGGTAATGGCTGTTCTTGTCTAATATTTCCAATGTGAAAATCAATGTAAATAGCGTTAGTGAGTGTGCCGGGTCGACCCAGATGTGTGCATAGACTATATAATCACGTAGGAGTGTGGTCAAGGAAGACTGAAGCCTTCCACATCCGAAGATATCGTTGAAGCCAAGTTGGAGTTGATCGCCGCTGCCGCTAACCGTGAGTTTACCTATTTCATTTACCCTTCCTGGTGGGCCAGACTAATTTTCTCTCACTGTAGGTAAATTAAGTAGCAATTCCAAAATATGTTTCTAATTACTTTTATTTCAAGTAAGATTCGATCGCGATTACTACAAAATAGTTCAATCCGCGCATTTTTTCTATTCTAACTTTATTCAGAGGGCGTTTTAGAGACTTAGTAGTTCTTGACCATCCAAACATTGCACTTTTTGGCAGCGATTATGAAAGTAAGATTGAAACCAGATGCAGGCCAAATCTGTGAAATCGTAGCCAATAGGATACATGTATCCACACAATCGAAGGCGCGCCTAAAGTCTAGCAAAACCATATTTTCCTTATTTATTTATTTATTTATTTGCTTCTTAGTATGTATGTTACATGATATACTGTTAAATACTATGCATACACACTAAGTCTCTAATGGAGACATGCAAATTTATTTATTCTTAGAAATTATATTTATACAAAATTAACACATCAAAATCAATCATTATTAAATCATTAAATTAGCAACAACAAACAATCCATCCAATTATATTCTAAAGATATCAAAAGTACAACTGAAATAAAAAAATAAAAAAAAATTATAATTAACAAATAAAGTAAATTAAATTAAACAATATTATATACCATGTCAGTTAATAACAAAAAAATGTCAATTATGAGCTATAGTCCTATAAAAGTTTTCATCAGTAATTTAAAAGCTCGTTTACGGAGTAAAATGTTTTTTGAAGAAGCCACTGGTATAATTTTTTTTGAAATGTTTTTATAGGAAGATCTTTGATTATGTTTGGTATTTTATTATATATTGTTTTACCCATCCAGTAACAATTTTTGCTAAAGCATTTACTTTTCGGTATTTCGCTAATTACTATCCGATCTGGGTATCTCGTGTTCATGGATACCACTTCTTTGTTAAGTTTATAAAAACTTTTCCCGTGTTGTTTTACAAATTTAGCAACTTCTAATATATACAAACAAGGCACGGGTAAGATTCCCAGTGTCTTAAATAGAGGTCGACATGAAACATCTGGGCCCACACCATGAATGGCACGAACACATTTTTTTTGTGCAATAAAAACTTTATTAATCTCTGCACTGTTGCCCCAAATTATAATCCCGTAGCGGATAATCGACTCAATATATGCAAAATAAGTCATAATTGCAGTTTGTTTTGTTGCCACTTTTGTTAGTCTATAAAGCGCATACGTGAACCTGTTTATTTTATTACATATTTTACAAACTTGTTCTTTCCACTTTAATTCTTTGTCAATAATTATACCTAGGAATGTCATATTAGTTGCACTACAAAGAGTTTGTCCATTATAATTAATATTTATTAAATTATTATTTATATTATTGAAATTTATATATTGAGTTTTACTTAAGTTTATTGTTAAATTATTATTACTTAGCCATTTAGTTACGTCAAATATTGTTTGATTAATGTCAAAATTATGTTTTGTTAGTGACATATTTTTATTTGTTGTGACTATTACTGCGACGTCATCTGCGAATAAAATACTTCTATATTTAGTAATTTCAGGTAAGTCGTTTAAATATATCAAAAATAAAAGTGGACCTAGTACACTACCCTGAGGTACCCCAAACGCATTTTTTCTAAATTTGGATCTATAACTTTGACTTACATGTCTATTGTCAAGTTTTAGCACCTCAACACATTGATGCCTGTTTTGTATGAATGACTTAATCCAGTGATATGCTTGGCCTCTAATTCCGTTTTGATCTAATTTGAACAAAAGCTGATCGTGTGATACGAAGTCAAAAGCTTTTGACATGTCAAAGAAGATGGCCGTAGTAAATAGTCCGTCATTAGTATTTTGTAAAATATTTTTTATTAAATTAAAAGCGGCCAGTGTCGTGGATTTTGATTTTTGAAATCCATACTGAGTTGGATTTATTCTATTAAACTTATTTAGGAAAGTCATGACCTTCTTGTGCATGACCTTTTCAAAAATTTTTGATAATATAGGTACCAATGTCACTGGACGGTAATTTTCCATTAGTGTTTTTTCTTCTTTTTTATATAATGGTTTTACAATAGACGTTTTTAATTTTTCTGGAAAGGTGCCAGATTCCATTGATAAATTAACTAAATAGGCTAATACTTTACTAATTTGATTTTTGCACGCTTTGATAACATTTGTACATATGCCATCATAACCTTCTGAATTTGTATTATTTAATGTCATTATAATTTTACTTATATCATATTCATCGACCGGTGTTAAATAAATTGAATTTTGAAGTCTATTTTTTGTATTACTGTATATAATTTTATTATTTATTTTATTTGTCAAATTAATATAGTAATTATTAAAGGCTTCAGCGATTTTCATAGGTTTAGTTATTATAAAGTTATTGTGCTTAATTAAGTCAATGTGTTTATCTGCTGCTATATGCCCTAGTTCATTCTTAATAATTTTCCAAGTTGATTTTACAATATTTTTACTATTGAGTATAAACTTATTATTACTATGTTTTTTTGCGTAATTGATGCATCTTCTTAGAATCCTTGTGTAATTGTTATATGCAACTTTATTATGATTTGTTTTATTAATGTAATATTTGTAACGTAATATTTTTTTCGTAGAACAACTTTTTTTAATACCTTTTGATATCCATTTTATATGTGGTCCAATGTTAGATTTAATTTTTATTACCGGAAAGCAAAGTTTATAAAACAGTTGAAACAGTTCATAAAATTTATTGAAAGCTAGATCTAGGTCAGTTTCCAAAAACACTTCAGAAAACGATAAACTTTCTAAATAAGACTGAAACTTATTAATGTTTTCTTGAGAATAACTTCTTTTGAAAGAGAAAACAATTTTTGGTAGGACCTTCTTTTTGCTTACGGTAAACCTTAACATTTGAGCAGTTTCGTGATCCGATAACGAAAGTGGAAGAATTTTCGCAGTGGCATTTGGTATATTACTAATAACGTGATCAATACAGGACTGTCCTCTAGTAGGTCTTGTAATATGCAGATGAAAATTAAATGTTTTAATAATATATGTAAATGTAGTCGTAACATTATCATTTACTAGTGTATTAATGTTTATATCGCCGGCTATTACAATCTTTTTTTTTGAATATTTATAATTACATTTATACAATAACAATTCAAGTTTTTGAAAAAAACAATCACAATGTCGTTTTATTTTAGTCGGTGTTCGATATAAACATATAATTAATATATTGCTATGGGGGATTAACACAGAACAACATTCAAAATGGAACGAGACAGCCAAGTCATCAAAACAAGTTATCTTTTTAAAAGGCATTCCTCTTTTAACCATAATACAAGATCCACCTCGTTTTTTGTTCCGTGAAAAATACGACGCTATTTCATAGTTTTTAATTATCATATTCTTTTCTTCTCCAGATTTTACAAAAGTTTCCGTAAAACAAAGGACATCTGGATTTATTTTATCCTTAAGCTCTGAAAGTGTAATTTCGATTATTTCCTTTTTAGACAACAGACCTTGAATATTTTGATGCAATATATTAAAGCCGTTGGCAGACTTAGGAACGAAAAAAAGTTGCATTATTTAGCGTGGGCGTCGATGTAGTTTGTAACATTTTATTCTTATTGGGAAAATAATAGGGTATAGTTCCTTTTTTAGCGGCCTTCATATTATTAGAGCATATTAAGCTCGATTGCAATGTATGTGTTGTCTTGTCAATATGTGTTACGTTTACTGCCTTGAAATAATAAGGGATAGTGCCTTTTTTCTTAGGCAATTCACGTTGTGATATTTTCTGTGCATCATTAGCGTTTTTTTGTAATAGTTTTATGTGTCGCATTGTATTTTTAAATGTAAGAAACTGTAGATTATATTCATTTACATCTATATTAAAGTTGATTTTTTTGCAAATATAATTTAAATAGAATTTCATATTTACATTACGATATTTCATATATATAAAAGTACAATTTTTTAAATATTTAGACCATAAATAAAATTTATTATTTAATTTATATACATTTAGATATGGATTATAATTAACGGGCATAATATAAACAGTGACTTTCTTCAAAATGTTGAGAATAGAACAAAAATTAAAATGTAATAATTCAGGATTTTTATCATTACCCCCTACACCTAATACAACAATATCATTATCGGATAAATTATTAACCATATTAGTACAATAGTGTAGAATTTCACTACCAGTTGCATTGCTCATTATATATGCCGAGGGATTGTATTTATCATTCCATTTTCCAAGTCTTGTTTTAATTAAAGCTGCCGATAGGCCCAGCAATTGCTCATCACCTATTATGTGTATAGATTGACTTCGCTGCAAATTTTTAGTACCTTCTTTTTTGTTTGTATCTGACGTATCACTACGAGAATTATTACACATTACTAATTCATTAAATCTTGGTAGTGAATTTTCTCTATAAAGATTGCTATTGTCTTTACTAGATGGCGTTGTTTGATATTTACATTGTTCTTTTTGTTTAGTAGGGCTTTTCGTTTCAATTAAAGAGAAATCCAATTTACTTTTATTTATATTCTTCTTTTTTTTACATGTGGAGCTCTTTGGAATTAAATTTTTTAGGTGAGGAGTGGGCTTGCATAATTGGTTTAGTTTATTAATTTTTAATTCATATTCCGAAATTTTATTTTTTAGGGCAAAATTTTCTGATAAAATATTCTCAATTTCATTTTCTGCTATTTCTAATTTCTCTGTAAGATAACCTATTTTCTTCTCTAATTCTTCTATCTTTTCCGGGTTAACAGAACCTAGTTCTGGGCAACTTCTATTTAATTCACACGTTTCTAGTAGTGACGAATACTCGGGCTCTTGCTCGTCCGATGACAGAGAGTCGAAAGAATTCTTCACAGGTATATTAATCCGATATTTATTTCTGATTGTTATGTTATTTGATGGTGTACGTGTTGTTCTTTCTTCATAACATTCTTTACATTTCCACTTATTTTTAGTATTAACCGTCATTAAATAAAATCTTTTATTTGAAACATTTGTACAATCCAAATGGAAATGCTCCTTACAGCTAGAACAGGTTAAGTATTGTTTGTCTGATATAACAATTTTACATTTAAAACATACATTCATTTTGCGTATTTCATGTTTTATCTTTCAAGATTAATATAATTTGTACATATTACTTTAATGCCACTCTATAAATAAGCGTCCTCTGTTGGCCAAACGGCTGATAACGTTTGTGATAATCGAATAAACATAAGCGTAGTTTTAACATTTGCCATAAGATGGAACTATTCTTTAATTTTTTTTTTATTTTCAATAATTATCATAATACTAAAATAAACACCCAAGTATCTTGAAATTTGAGTTAGTATAAAAGAATAATCGTTCTTTATTTACAGTGATTGTTTGTTTTGTCTACTAAAGAAATAATAATTAAATAATTTTTGAATGAACTATGTAACGGTCTTTTATATTTTTGAAATTATAAGCTCAATTAATGGTTATTTTCCTGCAAATTCTTATATTATCCACTTAGTTTTTTTGATAAAAAACAGTTTTCGTTCACTTTATCACACATTTTGATATTTCTTTTGTTATTAAACACTTCAACGTTAGTTCCATACAAAATTTAAATTAACAATGTTCACACTTAACACTTCAACTGGATAAAGTTTGTAGTCTTTAGTTACATGATTATGAACTCACTTATCTAAGAAATAACAAAAATTGTTTACATTTAATATTTTTAAAACTTATAATTTACGGAGCCTATGTTGACATGACAAGTGCAAGTACCCTCTTACCTCTTACACTCGAAACAACCAGAATATGATCAGTAATATTTAAGAGAGCTGCTACTGTGCTGTGATTCTTTCGGAAACCAGATTTCTAAGGTGTTAGAGCCGCCCTGCACCTATATTATGGTTGTAGCAAGAAGTCGTCGGCTCAAAGGACCAAGCTCTCACAGAATACCAGAGTGAAACAGCAGTTTAATAATGCTGTTTCGTATGGCGAGTGTGGAGAACTGGAGACCCTTTTTATTGGAAACAAGGCATTTAGTCTTTGTCAAACTGCAACGCATATATGCATTGTGATTCTTAATCAAGGATACATGTAAATTTCTATATTTTTTTTATAGCATTGGGTGACAAAGAAACACACAGTCCACCTGGTGGTAAGTGGATGCTGTGGCCCATATACATCCACATTTATCCTCAATTACAAATCAAAATGCAAATGCGTTGTCACCCGTGAGGACTAAGGTATAATGCTTCGTTTCCAGTAAAAAGGGTCTCCGGTTTTCTTCACTCACCATACGAAACAGCTGCATTAAGCTGCTATTTTACGCTGGTATTCTGTGAGAGCGTGGTCCTTCCCCGGTCGAGCTAACCCATTCGTGCTTATTAATAATTTTATATTCGTGTTGATTAACCATAATATATAGCTGCAGCGTGACTCTACCACGTATAAAAACGCTATGTATTATTAGTAATATTTCTATGTACTTCGGTTTTGATTAAAGTTTGTTTTTGTGTAAGGGGTTGTTATTTAATCACGTGAGGTTCAAACCGGGGGAGGGGTACGAAGAAAATCACGATAGAGGCAGGGTGATAATGTGACAGTCACGTGTATTTTTTTTGTGCGATGAAAGAATGTAATTTAATGAGTGACGTGTAATATTTTATTATTACCAATCCAATTCTCAATTTTATTAATATTTATTGTTTTTGAGTACTCTAATTTTACGATATATGTTTATTGAAAGCAGATTTTAGAAAAATCTAATCTTTTCAGTAATAAAAAATACACGTAATATTGGGAGGGGAGGGGGATAGCCTATAATCTCACGACGTATCATCATGAGGGGGGAACTGCTGGGAGGGAGGGGGTAGTCAGAAATCTCACAATGTATCATCAAGGAAGGGTAAAATGCTAGGAGGGAGTGAGGGGGTAGCCTAAAACCTCACGATGTATCACCAAGGGGGGGGGGGATAAAAGTGGCCTAAAACCTCTCGTGATATGGCCACTAATCTGTTGAAGCGTATAATATAGTGCAATAAGTATTTGATGTTGTTGCAGTGGGGGCTGGTGGGGAGGCCAAATCCGGATCCAGCGGGTCGGGCGGCTCGCTGCCGGCCGACGGCGGGGGTGGGGGGGGCGCGCGCCGCTCGCACTCGAGCGGCAGCGAGCGCGCCACCGACCGGCCCGTGCTGTTTCTATAACCGCACGCGAGGTCGGTATTCACTATCTGTATATACTATCACAACCCACAGTAATATCTCACACAAGCTCCCTCTGCCGGATCGAACAAATCGTCTTCCTTTCTGCTTTCTTGACAACATTTTCTTTTATATATATATGTGTAAGATATAACGACTGCTTGTTGGTCTAGTGGTTGTAGTAGTGCGACTGCTGATCATGAGGTCCTGGGATCGAATCCCGGGTTGGGCCAAAAAATTAATTATTGAGTTTTTAATTAGTAGAGAAGAAAATAATGGTGGAAATAAACGCCCACTCTATAGAGCAAAAAAGTCTCAGTAGCTGTCCGGAATCAGAAAGTTGGCGGTATCTCACCCCCGTGCCTCGGAAAGCACGTAAAGCCATTGGTCCCGCGCCTGATCTCTCTCCGATCGTGTCGGTTTACCGTCCCCTCGGATTGTGAGAGTGGTGGAATGGAGAGTGCACCTGTGCTTGTGCATACAGTTGGCCACTATAATCCTGTCCTGTGCCGATTGGTCTGGTCTTCGTTGAGGCTGGCCGCCGTGACGGGAATTCGGTCTGCAGGACATTATTATTATTATTATAAGATATAAGCGAAATAACAAGATCTCCAAAACTATCCGCCCAATTGAAATTTAGCATATATATTCTCTTCGTAGACACTCACTGAGAAAGGATTTTTGGAAAATTCTACCCCTGCCGGGGGTAACATGTGTGTAAAACTTGTATAAAATAAGATTGTATTCATTCTTGTTCCAGGAGCGCACTGTGACCAGTCACCCGCAACTGCCAAATACATGTAGCTGTTGTAGCGTCTGTTTGTACGTACGTCTGTAACCCTACGCTACGTCACACTGGGAGGAGGGGGGAGGTGTTTGTAATGACAATATACGGCACCCCCCCACTCGTTAATATTCTATGCCAAGTAGTATCTGACCCTAATACATTCAGTTCAATCTTGACTAAAATCAATAATATTACTGATTGGAAAGCTTTTAAACTAAAGGTTTATATTGGCTGTATAATATAAAAAGGTAATTTTAATCATCTCTGGAAGTTGATCTAGAGATGATAAAAATTGCGTCGCCACGTGCCGTCGTCCGTCGCGCTCTACGCTCATTCGCTAGAGTTCCTTCAATTTCGACGCTTGCTAAGAAACCTTCAGCGAAGCTAAAGTTTCGCCAAAAGTGATTTTTTTTTGCCGAAGCCGAATCTTCGGTCGGAAACTAATTCTAAGTGACATTAAAAACGAAGTCAATGATATAGCTTCGTATAGTTTTAAGCATTAATTATGTTTTATAAATTATTGGATCGGTTTTGTATATTATTTATTTACGATGTACAGAGTGTTCTATAATTCTTCTTAGCTTAATTTATATTGGGATTGTGTAGAGATCGATCAGGTTTTTTATTTAGTAACGAAACTGAATAATAAATGCAATGTTGTCAAGTTTGAACACTGATCGTTTGGTGAATATATGTTCAAAATATTGCTACATTATAAACCAAATATTAGATGAAAAGTTTGTAATTTTATTAAACAAATATTTGAAAGAATGAAAACGAACAAGATTTAACATACTAAGTATAAGGTCGTCATTCCTACTATGGACAGGTTTATGTTCATCTGTCGACTTTGCGAGCTGTAAAAAAGCATAATGGTGCCATATTTGCATTTTATTTTTAAATTTTAATAAGAGTAAAATACATTTGAGAATTTTAGAACACTCTGTATAAGATTAAAATTCGATATTTTTTATGTTAGAATTATAATGTGATTACACAGGATGTTTCTTCCATTTTGTATATGTATTTATATGTTGTCATATAGACTATCGTTGGGAGTACTACAGGTCGTGTAAATAAGGATCATAGTATATAGCACTAGGTGCATAGTGATAGTGGCGGTTGTCTGGGCGAGGGGAGCTTAAGGATTTTTGGGCAAAATTGGATCATTTTTGTGAATTCAGAGAAAACAGTCCACCTGAAGGTGGGCTCCTGTGGTTAAAGGCCACAGTTGCGTTTGTACTCTGTGAGGACTTGACGAAATGCTCCAAATCTATTATGTATACAGGCTGATTTTTTACCGCTAGACAAAAAATAGGGTGTAACAGATTGACGAAGTAGAGCCTATGGCATAGATTTTTTTCATTTTCTTAAAAGTATTTTTAATGTATATATACATATATATATAGCGATTAATAATAAAAAAAATTCAAATCATGTGCATTGTAAGTAGTAAGTACCAATAATATGTAACGACTTTGACCTTGAACCGACCGTTACGTAAAAAGTTATTTATTTCTCTACTATTGTTCTCTGTGGTTTATTAATAATTATGTCAACAAGTACATAATATTTACTAACTTTAACCCTTTAAGCGCGTGGCTTGGGCTTGGCTACATGCCCTTAGCACGTGGCTACAAATCGATAAAATAATGCATACAATAAATAAGGACGAGCAATCGTTGTATCGATTAAAAAATAGCCAAAGTTTTTTTTTTAAATCAGCCTTAAATCACAATTATATCGCAATAATCTCTTATAAATCGACTAGTTATTTTCCCTTTTCTTATAAATCAACCTAGAATAAATTTTTGAATCACAATTGTTTTATTTGTTTTTTTTTTTTGCTAATCAGTTACTAATTCTTAAACCACATTAGAGTAGAACACCGATTATCTGAATTAATTAGGACCGGGATCGATTCGGATAATCGGACATACTGGTAATAAAAAAACGAACTGTGACTATTTTATCGACAATACCCACTAACAACATTAATGGAAATTTCCATTCGTTTGATCCGCTTGTGACGTAGGCAGTGGTCGTATTAATGCGACAGCCGCGCTAGACTAACTAGAGAAATGGTGTTGCAATCATAGGCGTCTAGGGATGGGAATTAACGTCAAATGTTTTCATTATACAAAGAGCCCGTGGGATATTTTTCTTATGAATAATAAGGAAAATAATTAATAACACTAGGTACCTAATATGTTAAATAAACTTAATTTCGTATGACATTGTTTATTTTATGCTGAATGTTGCATTATACCTGATTATTTAGCTGTTTGTTATTTCGTTTCTAAAATGCGCATTGCATTGTATCCCATCCCTATGGTCATATTTATGCGACGCGCGCGATAGACACCGAAGAAAAGTCCAAGCTGTCAATTACTTATATTTGTTGCTTTTTCAATAAGTATTGAGCTACGAGACATAATTTTAAGTAATTGTTGTGAATAATATCTCTATTTAAAAATGGTTTTAGTTGTACCACGCAGTTAATAGGACAAAAATAGAACGAAAAAATCATGCACGTTCCCTGTCGCAGAAATACGACACGAGCGGTAGGGACACGGAAATATGTGTCGCATAAACGACACAAGCGGTCAAAAGGTTAAAAAGATGGAGACCAGGCTAACTAACTACTAACCAGGAGAATAGCAAAACCTTATTTTCGACGATGAACATTTGAACTACTATACCGTCACTTAAGACGACACATCGAAAATTAACGTTTAAAGTTGCTCCGGGCTATCGCCGTATTGATCCGTGTGAATACATAATTTCTATAAAAACCTAAAAAACGCCGTCATAAGGTCTAAAATTGTGTAGCGCCCGCGATGAGTAAGAACGCTTGGAAATTGTCAGAATCTTAAAATATTTAAAAAAAATTGTTGATTTAAGTAATCAAAATAATGAGCAAGTAAATTACGAATATTGATAGTATACTGCCGAATACAAATGACGTCATCAATTGACACCATATTGTACTAGCGTGCCGCTGCCATATCGTGTCGGATATCCGGCCAAAATTAAACAATTTTTAATTGTGTGTGCGCTGAATGAAGCATGCCAGAATTTGTTTTTAAATACAAAAAACTATAGAATACTTGCTGGTATCTCTATTAGGAGGATATAATGATATTTGGAGCACAAATTGACAAAATAATCGCCAACACTTTTCCAATATGGCGCAAATATATGACGTCAAATACTGTCCTATGTTTTAGAACGAATCACCAGTGTAGCGTCGATTTATGACGTCATTTGCATTGGACAGTACATTGGGTTCTATTTTGGAACACACCCTATATGTATTTGAGTGATTCCCAAGCATATAGATTAAGTAATTTCTAGAATTAATTTTTAGAGGTATATTTCCACAAATAATTATGATTGAGTCAAAATTATACAATCGTGTTTTTGAAAATAAAAATAAAATAAAATTCCAGTTTCGTTAGTGGTGTCATAGTCGATGAAATCCTATTCGATGAAAGGAGGTGCATTTTTTCGCGGTGTCGCCTTACATTTACATTAAATTCAACATTAAAACTACTATATTCAACTAAGCCATGATAAATTGATTTTTTAGTTACATAAGGGGAATGAAAGTGAACGCAAGTAAGACGAAAGTGATGGTTTTTTGAAAGAGAAGAAAGCAAAACGGTATGTGAAATAAGAATAGAAGGAGAGTTAATTGAGCAAGTGGATGAGTTTGTGTATTTGGGATGTGTATTTAGCAGGAATGGTAGATATGATAGGGATATAGAACGACGAGTAAATGCAGGGAATAGAGTGAATGGGGCACTACACTCTGTTATGAATAACCAGAATGTGTCAAAACAGGCACGTATGGTGATTCATAATGCTGTGTTAGTACCTACTTTAATGTATGGTAGTGAAAGCTGGGTGTGGCAGAAGAAGCACGAAAGTAGAATAAATGCTGTAGAAATGCGGTCTTTAAGGAATATGCTAGGGTTGAATCTGAATGACAGGGTGAGAAATTGCGTGATAAGAGATAAATGTGGTATGCAAGATGATATTGTGACCAGGATTAAGAAAGGAATGCTTCAGTGGTTTGGTCACGTAGAAAGAATGAATGAGGAAAGAGTGACAAAGCAAATTTATGTGGCAGATGTGAACGGCCGAGTCGGGAAGGGACGCCCTAGAAAAAAGTTTATCGACCAAATTGGCGATATTTTGAAAATGGGCCACGTTAGAAGTACCCTTAACCGACGAGCATGTATGCGTAGATATATGGATGTAAAGGAGGCGAAAGAGGTATGTCAGGAACGTGCCAAATGAAAGTCCGTAGTCTCTGCCTACCCCTCTGGGTGACAGGCGTGAGTGTTTATGTTTATTAGTTACATATTATCTGGCCTGACCTGGGGAGATTTCTTGTCAATTCTCCCCAGGGCAGAGATTTCTCTCAAACTAATAAAAGCATAAATGATTTTTAATAAGTATTAAATTGTAATGTAAGTTATTCTATTATTTACCAGAAATGAACAATACAAGTAAACCTCCCCGTCAAACCGAGTGCGGCTGTCAGTAACGTTTAGGAGCGCCATACGAAACGAGTCGTGTGATGTATATTTAGCTGTAAATATAATCGAAGCGTAGGTGTTAGGCGTTAGGTGCTGTAAGTTATTTATCTTTTTAGTTATTTTCAGTGTGTCACATTGTTGTGAAACGTTTTGATCGTGAAGGCTGGTGATCTCGCGCGCACCGGATGTTGCTATTTGGGTTTGAGGTGAATTCATTTGTTACGCAGATGGTCATATAGTGTCGTCGTCATTGAAAAGTTGCCTTTCCTGAAGTAAAACTTCTTTACGCACGTTTGACTTGAGGAGTAAGCTGATGAACGCGTGACGTAAGCGTTACGAAAAGTGTGATCGGGCAAGGCGAACGGGGGTCGAGTGTGGGATATAAGCAAGAGAGAGCAGTGTACGCGCACATTTTCTTTCTCTCATAGCCAGTTATTTTTCTTAATTTTTTGAATTAATATTTTGTTCAATATATTAAATATTCTACGTTTAAAGTGAATAAAATTGTAAATTCATTTTAATGTTCATGTTTTGTGAATTTTCGGGTGAATAATAACAAATTATGGAAGGAAGCCGATAATAAATTTAACTATTGTTGTAAATTGATATATGTATTTATATACATGTATATATTATACGTTTTATATGCATATATAAATACACATACATACATACAAATGGAACTAAAGAAGTTTTATTTGAGTCGTGTGGTATGACAGCACACTCGTTTTTTTATAAAAGTTTTTTGGTTACACACAACAATGCCTCAGTGCTGTATATTCTTCTACTTTTAGGAATATTTATAGTTTAGTTTATCCATGTCTAATTTGAATTAATATATAATATTACTGAAACAAAAAGAAACATTAATCTCTACATAAGAGTATATTACATAAACACTCACGCCTGTCACGCAGAGGTGTAGGCAGAGAATCCAGACTACCATTTAGCACGATCCTGACACACCTCTCTCGCCTCCACATCCATATACCTACGCATACATGCTCGTCGGTTAAGGGTACTCTTAATTTGGCCCCTTATCAATAGATCGCCTATTTGGTCGACAAACTTTGGTCTAGGGCGTCCCTTATTAGCTCTGCCGTTCACTTCTGCAACATAAATTTGCTTTGTCAGTCTCCTCATTCATTCTTTCCACATGACCAAACCACCGAATCATTCCTTTCTTAATCCTGGTGACTACATCATCTTGCAAACCACACTCTTCTCTTATCACACAGTTTCTCTCCCTGTCACTCAGATTCAGCCCTAACATACTCCTTAACGACCGCATTTCTACTGCGTTTATTCTACTCTCGCGCTTCTTCTGCCACACCAAACTTTCACTACCATACGTTAAAGTAGGCCTTTTTGACACATTCTGACTTTTGACAATAGAGTGTAGCGTCCCATTTACTCTATTTCCTGCGTTCACTCGTCGTTCCATATCCTTATCATGTCTCCCATCCTTACTAAATACGCAACCCATGTTTACAAACTCATCTACTAGCTCGACCAATATATATAATTTCTACTCTTCTCTAACTAATTAAATTCCTTCGCTATTAAATCTGTCAAATATTTCACCTCACGCCTAAGAAACGCCGGCCTGTTGGAACAAAAAGTCGTGGAGTTGCCGTCATTGATAAGAATTTTTATATTATATTAATAAAAATCAACCTGACGTTTGTGTTTGACCCAATAATGTCGTGTCTTAAGTTAAATATGCAATGTGTCAACTCGGGGTCACAGTTTGACCTTTCAGAGCATGTTCTGTTTAGCAGAGATGGATATTTATATAACTCAACCAACCAACTGTAGGCAGACGTTCTGCACTTTCTGACCCTTTGTTCTATAAAAATCCTTAAGTTCGTTATAAAACTATTGAGGTCACTTATCGGGATAAAACTATCTGTCTACCTATCTTTCAAGTTGGAGCAAGTAAGACACATTCACAAAATTTCATTAAAATCGTTGGGGCTGTTTCGAAGATTAGCGTGAACTAACATCGTGACACGGGATTTTCATATATTAAGATTTTAATGCGACCAATTTAATATTCGAGATGAAATCGATGTAATTCTACAAATTTCGAGAGTGAGTTTTACGATAGTTTTACCTGTTATTTCCATGCCTTGTGCCCGTTAAAAATACTTTCTTGATAGCATTAAGCTTCTATATCGAGAATAGATTTAAGTGTCTGGCTCACATCATTTACTTACCTTTGTCTGGATTGTCATCCATATTTTTTTTAAAGAAGTACTTTTTTGACTCCTGTACTCTTGATAACTTAATAATACTTCAAATATTAGCAGCGTACAGCTTGTTGGTCGTCAGAAGCGATGACATATTTTTGTTATACGGCATAAGAAATATCTTCCCTATACAATTTAAAGAAAACTTCATCGTACTAATGCTATTCAAAAGTTTGTCGAATGAATGATGATAATTAATTTTTAATGAACATTTAACATGAGATTTTTTCTCTTTGATTTATTTTTTTGTGAATGTATTATAATATTTTATTTCAAAATTTGAAAGTTTATTCTGATGTTTAACTTTTTTATTTCATTAAAAAAACTAATTTTATTAAATTAGATCTCATGAGTTTATATAGAAATGATTTCAACTCACATTTTACGGAGTTTGCGTATGGAAATTTATATTTTAATTTAATTAATTTTAAGTAGTGCAGGTGTCATTTAGATTTTCTTGGATATCAAGGTATTCTATATACAAAAATTAAAGTGCTTTTTATTAGGCAAATGGAATTATTTGAAATTAACTAAGGGTCGACCCACACGTACCACAAGCACACCACATCGCAGCGACAAAATGTGATCACGTGTGAATAGTGTCGCTGCAGCATTTTGCAGCTGCGCTGTGGTCATGCGACAAAATGTCGATGTAGTGGCATTATAGTAGTATGTATCACTCACGCAGTCGATAATGACTGCGAAATGTGTGGTACATGATAATTGTACCAATCAAAAGGGAAGGGTGATCGCTACCAAGCTAATTCTAATTTGTCTAGTGTTGTAAATTGTAAACATGATTGTAAGCTATTATTTAAAAAATAATAGTCCCGCTGGGTTTCTTGTTGGTTCTTCCCAGGACAGAGGTTGTTTTATTTGCGAACCAGTGGTAAATGAAAATATTGATTTTCAATAAGTATTGTTTATAATTTACATTGAATAAAAAAGTATCTGTTTCTGTACTATTCATTTGAAATACAAAATGTGTCCGCGCACGTGTTGTGGTCGTGCCGCGTGTGGGTAGACCCTAAGACATAAACGACCACTTTTAAAATATTTGTCTGTACGGCGGCCCGGGTAAATCTAAATGGCTTAACCGCTTATGATGAAACAATATGAACAGATAAAGAGCAGTGCCTGGAGGAATCCCGGCTACTTTTATCCGTAAAACTTAGTTTTTTTTTAATAAATAAAAATAAATAGAAATTAATACAAATGGTATTAGATCATCTTATCTAAATAACGCCACATTGATATATCCTATCCAGGCGTAGCCAAGGAGGATCGCTAATATAAAATACAATAGACGTTACTGTTAGTGTTGGTTTAAAACGATGTCCATTTACTGCGGCGTCAAAAATCTTTGAGACTTATTTTATATTAATATTGCAGTAAATACTTTAGAATCGTTTATAGACTTGAAAAAGAGACGAATATATACACCTATAGGATTAAGACTGAGAGAATGAGATAGAATACAGTATACAGTATTTCCTATTATTTCGGTCTCAAAAAATAATAACAAAAATTGAATTAATAAATATTTCTTTATTAATATAAAATAAACATAAACACTCACGCCTATCACCCAGAGGGGTAGGCAGAGACTACAGACTTTCATTTGGCACGATCCAGACACATCTCTCTCGCCTCCTCCACATCCATATACCTACGCATATATTCTTGTCGGCTAAGGGTGCTCCTAATTTTGCCTATTTTCAATATATCCCCAATGTGGTCGATAAACTTTCACCTAGGATGTTCCTTTCCGACTCTGCCGTTCACTCCTGCAACATAAATTTGCTTTGTCACTCTTCCCTCATTCATTCTTTCTACATGACCAAATCACTGAAGTATTCCTTTCTTAATCCTGGTCACAGCATTATCTTGCATACCACACTTTTCTCTTATCACACAGTTTCTTACCCTGGCACTCAGATTCAGCCCTAACATACTCCTCAACGACGTTAATATAAAATAAATAAGGCTTTAGTTCCACCGCGTGTGAACATGTTGTTTTTTGTTATTGTCGTCAATGTGACATTTCGTAACTATTACGAGATTTAGGGCACATAAAGAATGGAATGTATGTATACGTAGAAAAAAAAGTTAATCGAAATTAAAATGTAATTGTATGAGGGTAAATAAAAGTTATAATACGGATATTATGTATTTATTTAAAGAGAATAAATGTTAGAAACTTTTTAAATCGTCGGCATAAATATACCAAGTATTGTATTAATGTGTAGTGTTCTTTATAATCTATCATATAGACTATTGAAAGTTTGCGCGGGGAAATTGATAATGTCTCAAAGATTGGTTGATTGTGAAGCGATAATAATTAATAATCTACAAAGAGTAGAGACGGTTTTCTAATCCAAAAAACATTTTATTTGATTTAAGACAAAATATTTATGAAACGCACTCTTATATAAAATGTTGAATATATACTATTTCGCCATAAATGAAGGTTTTTCTTTAGTTGTAATTATAAACGTAACGTGTATTACTTTGTAAACATATCAAACTTTGTGTAAATTTATAAATTAAAGTCGTTTAATCTTTTAAAACTTCTTGATAGCGGCAGCCTTATATCAACAAAGTTATAACAATATTTTGTGTGACGTCTGAATCTTTTTGTTTTCAATCTATACAGATAAATTAAATGAAAGTGACTGTTTCTAATATCAAAATAAGAGCATTTTACTAAATTCTTATGAAAGTATATATACTAAAAAGTTTGGCGTGCTCAGCAGAGCGGGACAGTATTTCAAGCTGGCACACCACCTGCAACTTTACGAGGTGAGATCTCTGGGCTCCCCAGTGCCAGCTCCTCCCACTTGACCGCATCCAGCGCAGTACGGCTCGAATCGTCGACGACCGAGTGTCTTCCGATCGGCTCGATTCACTGGCACTGCGAAGAGATGTTCACACATCGCGTCAAAACCGTCTGGATGCTTGGCGGTCCACCACTGTACGTTTCAGAAGGAGTTTTCTTCCTCGTACAACTTATCTGTGGAATTGTTTAATACCGGCGACTTTTCCGGACCGATACGACTTAGGGACCTTCAAGAAAAGGGCTTACTGCTTTCTAAAGGGCCGACAACGCACCTGCAATTCCCCTGGTGTTGCGGTTGATCATGGGTGGCGGCAGTCACTTAACATCAGGTGAGCCGCATGCTCGTTTGCTCGTTCTATAAAAAAAGAATGTTCTTTATTTTGTGAACCGCGAACGTTGTTTTCGACAGTGACACTGATTTTGTTAAAAATTTATTGAAATACAGCTGCGTGGCGTATCCACCGTGCTATTCACCCGCGCGTTCCACAGCTGTAACAGTGACATTTTGAATCGCCGGTCTAATAGTTTACACTGTACATAGAAGTCTTTACCGAAAACCTTGTTGTTGATTGCAAATGACTTTACATACTTATATGTGCGTGAGAAACTTCGGAAATTAAAAATAACCAAAATTAAACGCGATAACATCCGTAATAATAGTTTTAATCGAACTTTCGTTAAAAATAAATGTGTTTCATTTTAACCTTACGTGTTTGGACACACTTAATCGTAGGTTTGCATCATAATTACATTTTAAATTATTTGCTGGACAATTATTAAATGTTTATTAATTTATTAAATGTTTGTCAGTTACTATGGGGACTATAGTCTAAAAGGTTTAGGTGGAAGCTAAGTAACAATTTAGCCCATAAAATGATAATGTATGTTTTTAGACCACACGCCGAAAACAGCATATTCTGCGCGCTTCCTGGCCAAATAACCTAATATTTAGCAAAAGTGGTCGGCCGGGAAACTAGTAGTGTTTATTCAATATGTCTTTTCTCTGAAGCTCGGATCGTCTATCAGTACTTTTGCACTGAAAAACGTCCAACACATATAATCACATAATAAATAAAAAACAAAATAATTCACACAACAGGTTTTGTTGATGGTGGCGTTCGCACTCACAAAAACTGTGTAAAATTTTCAACAGATATTCAAACTTACCTTTCAATACGACAATATTTCTACAAATTTGTTTTCAAACATTTTGTTTCTGTAGTTATAAATATATAATATTATAGTTAAAATATGTAATGTACAATAAACTGTCAAACATATTTCACTACAACATGTTCTTTGACCATGCAAACGCTCTTTGATACATTGATAGAAAACAGTATTTAAAAAACATGTTGTTTTTTTTTGTGAAAATCGCGTTAGTGCAAACTCACGGTATGCGAAGAAAAGGAGTAAACTACTGCCTGAAAATGCTGAAAAATTAGTCTTTCTGCACCAAATGTTCCAGTTCTACATTTTTATTACGATATTTTAAGTGCATGGACATTTATTTGATAGCTTTTTAATTAATTTTATAATACGGAAATTGATTTTTTAAACGTCACTATACCTTATTACTACGACTAATGATTACAAAAAAAAAATACATTAAAATAAATCAAAGTGTTTAAATACATAAAACAATGCCTCAGTGGTTCAATCTTTAATTTTTTTGCACCTTATTTACTTTTTTTTTTAATTTTCTACTTTTCGTAGTTACGTTTACTCATTTTTAATTTAGATTTTTAGTATTTAGTTTACTCATTTTTAATGTATGGGTTATAAATCTTAGAAAGAAATATAAACCCACACATTTTTCGAAATGAACTTCCCATGTCATGAAGTATGTTAAATATTTCACCTCGACGCTAAGTGGTGCTGCCCTGGTGGCAGAAAAGTCTTTCTTTGTTGGTCTGAGGCGGCAGCTTTATGTTTGTTTATAAAGCCTGTGTTCTGAATATACTGGCGAATGCAAATAACGTCATCAACTGTCGCCATATTGTACTGGCGTGCCGCCGACATATTGTGTAGGATACGCCATATTGTGTACGCTAAATTTGTTTTTATACATTCAAATACAATAAATGCCAGAGCTTAAACAGTTAAATCCGTACGATGAAGAGAATGAGAAAGTCGTCAAGAGCATGTATGATGTCATATACTGGCCAATGTTTTAAAACGAATCACCAGTGTGGTGGCGTCGATTTATGACGTCATTTACATTGGCCAGTATACTGGGTTCTGTTTCGGAACACAGGTAAAATATTTAATCTTTATCTACCAAACGTAGTCGACTCGTGTATATTCAATGTTTAACGTAATATAGAACCTTATACTTAACAAAAATACGTTATCTTCCCCTAGAGAATTCGTTCTAGTCTTTCACAATTAGTTCAAGGCGGATTTGATAACTTCTAATTATCAACAGTTATAATTTATAAATGCAATTTCATTTGTTACGCAATAACGTATGTAATTAAACATTTAAAGAAATAGTTTCTAATTTTAATTTTTATTTAAGCCTTTTAAATATTGAATTTAACAGAATACTTTGAACTAGAGACTGATATAGACTAAATGTTTTTCCCTTGTATTTTGTAATTCTAAAGCGTAGGTATATTTTAACTTTGGTATAAAATTCAAAAATGAAATTTTGTTTGTATTGACTACACAACAACAAATATTTAGTGTAAATAGAGTGAAATTTTAATTTATCAATACTCAGTTGCTTACACGATCATAATTTGTATCATTTATTTTTGAAACCGGCGCCATTTTCTCGACACCCAGCTATCACATTGTTACGGACAAGTCGACAAAATGGCGGCCAACTTTGTGATTTGATATGAATAGATTTATTTCGTATTTTTATTGTCTGTATATTATACATTGATGTTTATTTTGAATAGTTGACGACTCCTCATGCGACTGTAACTTGTAATTTTTAATAAAGGAATAGCAATTTGTAATTAAATTTTGGTTTTATTTGTGACTTATTCTTTGACATATATTTGTTAGGGACACGTTATTAATATGGCATTCCCCATAATGTCCAGACAGTTTGATATTGACAATGTGATATAATATAATGAAGTTTTAATTAGTATTCATTACGTAGTCCGATTTGACTTGTCATTATTCATACGTCCTGGGCATTATAAATAGTGTTACGGATCGCCGTAACGCCGTTCGAAAAATGAATAAAACGCGTTGTTCTTGCTTATATAGGAGGCAAGCGGCGGTGAGAAGGAACTTGTACTTTTTTCTTCTTGTAGTGCCTTTTCAGCGGCTGGAGAGCGACTGCCGACCTTACCGGTCGGCCCGTCTTTTATATGATTCGGCCGCTGTTGGCCAGCGGACCCTTGCCTCACCCCCGCGCCTTTCTTTATTTCTTTAAAACTCTTATTTATTAACAAACATATTTAACTATATAATATTCTTACATCTATTTCTTTTACTATTATGTACATAATAATTATCTTTCACTCTAAAAGGTTTTAAACTTTATAATTTACAATTTTTAAGCTGAGAACCCTGCCCCGCACCTCAGCACTATAAATATAAAACGTGGCGCCCTACGCGTAGCTTCATTTGCTCCGCGGCCGCGTCACGATAACATGCCCTATAGATGTTACAATTATCTTTTTTACTAGAAAGGTAATACACAATAAAGGTGATATGCAACAAAGGTAAATTAACTATAAGAGTACAATTTACATTTTAAAATCTATGCTAACTCTCGTTATTTATTCGATGCCTTTATTGGGAGAGTTATTGCATAGTTACAACATCATTCTTTTATATTATCGAATATAAGTTATACATGTTTAACAAAATAAATACAATAATTAAGACTACGGCTGTTTTTCTGTGTTGTTGTATGCACCCTCGCTAGTTGTCGAACTCGCCGGTCGCGACCCCCGTGGCTCCGCCCACCGCCCCTGAGTTGCTCAACCAGTGCTGGTTGTACTAAGCAGGTATCCCGTCATTTTGCGTCGTGCATAAATAGTGCTCTGATTATTCACTTTGTCCGTAACAAATATACGGGCACCCAGGCCAACAGATGGCACACTAGCTAGCCTTTTGGTGTTTAACAGTATATATTTCGGAGTGCGCGCAGGAATTGCATTTTTTTATTTCTGTAAGAGTGACAAACGAGCACACAGTCCACATGATGGTAAGTGGATGCTGTGGCCCATAAACATCTACATCTTTAATTAAGAATGAAAATGCAGATGCGTTGCCAGCCATGAGGACTGAGTTGGAATGCCTCTTTTCCTGTAAAAATGGTTTCCCGTTCTCTACATTCACCATACCAAACACACCAGCATTGGGCTGCTATTTAACGCTGGTATTCTGTGCGAACGTGGTCTTCCCCTGTCGAGTTGACCAATTCGTGATGCAACCATAATATAGCTGCAGCGTTGCTCTACAACGTAAGTATGAAATAGTTGCTTTCTAACGGAATGGAAGCGAAAACGTCAATTTCGCCGCGACGCGTGGGAAGGCGCGCGAATTATCGCTTACGGACTAAGTATACAACAGTCGCCTTGGGACAGGAAGAAGGGGTTGTCGTCTTCATGTGCCTAAGCACATGCAGGTTTCGGGCCTCGGGGTAAGCCCCCATTACCCGTGCTGTCCTCGCGGTCCACCACTATGGACCGGTCCTGGGAGCCTTCTATTGGCATTGTAGGTGTTTATACGATTTTGTCGCAATCGGTAAATTTTTCGTAGTCGGTTATGACTACGAAAAAAGGAGGTTATCTAATAAGTCGGAGTTGGCCTTTCAGCGGCATTGAGGGTTGTTACTCGACTCTCTAATCGATATAGAGAGGAGTTCTCTTGGATAGGGTCGCCCGTCCGGAGGGCGAGTGTGTAGCGGCGCAAAGTTGTTAAGATGTATGTGTGGCCCGTTGTCTGCACGGTCGAACATTCCGCGCGCCAACCGGGCCACAAATTCTTGTATAGTTTCAATCTTCAGGTTGGCCGCTATGACGTCATTCCGGACGTAGCGACCCGCACCGACGATGGTTCTTAACGCCATATTTTGCTGGGCCTGCAGTCGCCGCCTCAGAGGCTCGCTCAGAAGCGCGTACCAGGTCGGAGCAGCATAGGTGATAATAGATCTTATGTAGGTTTTGTATACTCGCACTTTAGTGTTAAGTGGTAACTTGGATGCCAGGACCGGACGTAGCATCGCCCGCGCACATCGTGCTCTGCGGACGACGAGGTCGACGTGCGCAGTCATGCGCAGCGCCCGGTCGATCCGGCACCCAAGGTAGGTCACGGCCTTCTCGTACGCGATCTGCTGGCCATTGAGGGTTAGTTGAGGTGGTAGGTTCCTGAGGCGGCGAGTGAGCAGAGCGGTCGTCTTACCAACGTTGACGACCATCCTCCACTCATCTAGCCATGGTGGCAGCAGGTCCAGGAGACGTTGCATCCTGGCAGTGGCAATGTGGGCTCTTCTGGACGAGGTGAAATAAGCGCTATCGTCCGCATATAACGCCAATTCCACGTCATCCTCCCACTCTTGCAGCCTTCCTGCCAGGGTAGGGATGTCGTTGGTAAAAGCCGCGTACAGGACTGGAGACAAACAGCTGCCCTGAGGAACGCCGGCTCTGATGGTTCTGGTTGCGGACTCGGCGCCCTCTACGCAGACGTAGAACTTCCTGTCTGCCAGGAAAGACGCCACTAGCCGCAACATAGCAGGAGGGACACTGGTCTGTTCTTCCAATTTATAAAGTAGCCCAGAATGCCACACCCTGTCGAACGCCTTCTCAATATCGAGAAAGACGCCCAACGTAGTGCGGCCTCGGTTGTAGTCGGCCGCAAGCAGGTGCAGCACTCTGGTCAGCTGTGTTGCTGTAGAGTGACCCCTCCTGAATCCGTGCTGCTCCGCCCGAAGTTGGATGCACGGACGGAGACGTCTTAGCAACAATCTTTCAAGCAGTTTAGCTATGTGTGGTAGCAGCGTGATCGGCCTGTAGCTGGTTCGGCATAAATTGCTCCTCGAAGTGCTCGACTAGGATATCCGCTCTACCCTTGGCATCGTAACAACGTTCGCCCGCGTTGTTGGTCAGCGGGCAAACGGGAGGTTTGGCTTTAGTTAACTGTCGGTTCAGTTTATAGAGCGACGCATCATGCTCTTCCGCCTTCCATATGCGCCGCTCCCAGGCATCTCCTCTGTGTGCCTGGACTGCAACCGACAGTTCCTCCGATAAGGTGTTCAGTTTTGTTTTGATTCTCGGGCAGCGAGTACGCGCCCAGAGTCTCCTTAGTGCCCTTTTTCTCTTAATCTGCACGCAGATGTGTTGCGGCAGATCATCCCTTTTGGTGGACATCGGGACGATCGTAGAGGCAGCGTTGAGGGCCTCCTGTATCGCCTTTGTCATATTTGTGGCTGCGGCCTCTACGTCGTCCGCTGTGTTTAAGGGGTGGTGTGCTGGAGGTCTCTCCTGCAAGTGTTTGTGGTAGAGCCTCCAGTCGACACGTGTCTTCACTGTTCTGGGCGGCGTAGTCACCGCCTTTAGGCCAAGGGTATCAAGATCGGGAGGTGCTGTGAGTCCAGGTCGTACAGCACCTCTACCACTATCGGGTAGTTGATGTTCCTAGCGAGCACGATGTCCAATACATCCGGACGACTTCGTGGATCCGTTGGAACATGTGTAGGTTCTTCGGGACCTAAGACGTCATAGCCGTATCTTTCGGCATCTTCGAATAGTGCATGACCCGGCGGGTTGATCAATCTAGATCCCCACGCCGGGTGTTTGGCGTTTAGGTCCCCGGCGATGATGGTCGGTATTTCGCCTTCCATTACCGTCCGGACGTCTGAGGAGCAAAATGGAGTCCCTGGCGGGCGGTATGCTGCGTAGATCCTAAGTTCCTCGCCCGCCGCCTCCATTTTTATGCCGATAGAGCGCATCGTTTGGTATTCCGGTAAATCAAGTTCTTGATGGACGATGTCCCTTCTCACTAGGACCGCTGTCCCTCTGTACGCGGCCCCCTGAGAAGTGACCTCGTCCCTCCTATATATATGGTAATTCGGCAGCTTAATGCGAGTACTCGGATTTAATTTCGTCTCTCCCAGCAAGATGACCTGTACGTCTTGTTGTTGGGCGACGGTGCGGAGTTCTTGTAACTTCTGCTGGATACCTCCTGGGTTCCAGTAGAGGAGGCGCAGGTTAGACTCCTCCACTGTAGTGCCGAACCAGTAGATTAGCCAGCGCCTTCATAACCGCTGTAATCGGATCTGTCCCGGCTCTGATATCCGCCAGGACTTGACTGCCGACCTCGATTGCTATGCCAACCAAACGTTGGATGGCGTCAGCAGTCTCGAAGCCGGCTGGAGGTGTTCTAGCTGTATGTGCGGTTGGCGCTGGTCTCGGGAGTTGGTTTACATTTCTTTGTATGTGGGCAGAACGCGCTCTATGTGTAGAACGGGCTCTATTTTCTGATAGAGCCCTTTCTGGCATTCTACCCATTCTGGTTCTCTTGTCATCCTTGGTAACCTGCGCCTGGGCTATCGTTACCGCTGGGGTTGGGGTAGAGGTTGCTGCCTGAGGAGGAGGCTGCACCTTCTTCTTCTTCTTCCTCCCCCGCTTACTCCTCTGAGAGGTTTGGCGCTCTATGGCGTCATTAGCGGGGGGCTGAAGAGTCGCCCCGGTGGTTGCCTTCGATGTAGTAATGGTGGGCACCACCGTTTCTGTGGGTGCCGTGACGGGTGGAGGGGGGGCAGGTTGCCTTCCCTTTCCTCTGATTGTAGTCCACCCGTCTTCCTGGACCACGGCCCTGGGACGACTTTGGGGGACCCTCTTGGGCTCCTCTGGGAGTAGTCCCGGCAGAGTGGTCCCCTGCTTCCTTGCAATCCTCCTCAGGACTGGGCAGCGGCGATCGTTGGCGGTATGGTTCTTTGCGCAGTTAGCGCATCGCGGTTCCTCCTCTCTACCCCTTGGGCAGTTGCTGGCGATATGGTCTCCGGCGCAGCGAACACACTTCACTGGCCTGAAGCAATTCGTGGACGCATGGCCAAAGGCCTGGCAGCGGTGGCACTGTGAGGGGCCCGCTCTTCCTTGCCAGGCCTCTATGACGACTCCTCTCATGAATAGGAGCTCGTCGATCTGGTATAATTCATTAAGGCGCTCCAGGCTCAGGTGGTCCAGCTGTGCGAAGTAGAGGCACCCAGGTCTGCCTCTACGGGGGGGGATCCCTTTTACATATCTAATCGGGAACCCCTTTGCCCTGATAGCCCCCTCTATCGCGGTTGGATCCGTGCCCACTGGTAGTCCTCGTGTGCCCACTTTCGTGGGCTTGTCCTCCTCGGGAGTATAACAGTACCAGGACATAGCTGGTACTTTCTCGGTCATCTCTATTAGGTATTTTTGTACCGTCCGGAATTCTTCCGGACTCTGGGGGGTGAATCTTACCCCCTTGCCGAATGGACGAGCATTCGGTGGGTGGCCCAGCTTCTTATTAAGTGCCTCGAAGTGCTTCGTCCAATCCGCAAGCACTCAGCACTCAGCGCGCAAGCACTCAGCCACTATAGGTGGGTACCTTTTAGCCGATTCTTCCGGCGGTTTAGGTGTTTCGGCAGTCTTTGTCCTTGGTACTGCCGGGGCAGCTACCAGTTGGGCATAGCTGGTGGAAGGCCTCTGACCATCGTCCGATGGCCGGCCTGACGGGTTGGTGGTAGGCGCGGACGGTGAGTGTCCGGCAGATGTGCTAGGTGCTAGGGTTGCATACGTGGTGGCACTCCATCCGTATGACCCTTCTCCTCCCTGCTCCAGATCAGCAGCATCCATGCTGGTGTGTTTCGGTGTTCTGTGGTGGGGGGGGGGGTTTAGTCGGCGATGGCGATTGAGGTGGTGTTCTCCTAATCGGTTTTTTCGGTTGGCGTTCTAATTCTCCCTCGGATGATGAGTAATCCGAGGAGTCGGAGGAACCGAAGCATCGCCTCTTTTCCTGGAGGGATGCTGCTGTCTCTGGAGGCGTATGTCTCCTCAGGGTTTTCTTGGCCCGCTGGGGTTGTGGGAACGGTTCCCGCCCAGTCGTACCTTCAGGTACGATGGGCGAGAGCGCGGTCCTCGGTGCGGGCTCCTTGCCCGGTGAGGAGGGTTTCCATGTCGGGATCTGAGAGTAGGAGGACACTACTCTAGTCCTTTCAGGATGGAAGATGTCACGGTACGCGATTGGACGCTCTAATACACCAGGACGGTCGGGTGGTCTTCTTGGCTTCGGTTTAGGTGGAGGTTCCCCTTTGTCCTTATCGGACATGTTCGTGACCTACTTACCTACCTAAAGTCAGTCAGGTAATCTACTAATGGCCCTGTCTAAATCCCAGCCGTTCGGCACGATGCGCGACGCGGATGGTTAAGTATGAATTACGTTGGCGTAGTCTCATGGGGCACTGCCTACCCCTTTTACAATAAAAGGGTTGGGGGAAGTGCAACGGTGGCACTTTACACGCGACTAGGCACAGGATGCACGAAACGCATAAAGTGCCAAGAATCACCTAGGGGCCGGTGACCTCGACGCCTCACGGAATCACGGGACTCAACGTTCGGCGGAGTATGTCGTACCGGCGGTCAATTGCAGCCACTGTATAACTGCAAGCGACGCACACCTAGGAGATCCTTGATTGGGACCGGAAAAGTTAGTTTAGATTCGACGTCCTTCGCGCCACTACCGGCTAATTCAGACTTCGCCTACAGTAGCTACGGGAATCCTCGAGAATTCCCCGGAAGACGCGCGACTTTTTTTGACTAATATCTATTTTGCGCGTTAGTCAATGAACATAAGACTCATTTTACTATGTACAATTTCCTTACAAAAATTCGCTTCCACTTCATCCGCAACTGTGTAAATTTAGCCAGAGCCTTTTACTAAGCTGAATCAGTGCGCTATACCATCTGCTGCTGTTTCATCTTCTGTTGATTCACCACCACCATCAGGTGGGGCAGTCGTCAAACACTGGCTTGTAATAGTTACTATAGAGATGAGAAGTAGCCATTGCAAAATAAGGTGCTTATCCCTAAACAAATACTTGTATGTTTATTTATATTAGGAGTACCAGTGTTAAATATCTCACAGCCTGTAACCATAATGGTTCTTCATCATATGTGTTAAATAAGAACCTTCTAGAAGCACCGCAAAATATCCAGAAGTCAATAACAAGAAATTGTTCAAACTTAAACTTAAGAAATACGTATATCTTCGACTATATCGCTTCTAACACTATAGGTATGTATATGTGATAATATTATCTTAATATAATTACTTTGTATTTGTATATGTTCATATGAGAAATAAATTTTTTTAAACCAAAATGTGGCGTTACTTTGCGGATTTGAGATGAATTAGCTATTATTCGTAATAAAATAAAAGAATCCTCGCCTCCTTCAATTATTGCATATAGCTAGGGATGTCAATTCTCTCTGAAAAAGGTCGATTTTCACAAAAAAAGCGATTTCTCAAAAATCGATCTTTTTTCGATTTACTTTTAAAGTTTATATTTAAAATATCAAAAGATACCGCAAAATACAGACTACTAAGTTACTTATTTTTTATTTCTTTAATCCATTAACAAGAGACGAAAGAAACTGAGCACACAGCAGTTTTGCGAAGTCAATATTAATAGCGTTAATACATCATACATTATAAAAAGGAATAGCAAACCCATCTGTAACAGAAGCGTCTTTTATAATTCACTCAAAAAACACCTTAAAAGTCATTGATTATAATATATGAGTTGCATGTTAAAAATATGGAACTCTTCATAACAGCACTTGTTCACAAGTATGAGGTACATATTACGTGGCAGCGCCGTTCTCGTTGAGTTTCTAGCGGGTTCCTCCAGAGCGAACGGGTTCTTTCAAACCAGTGGTTAGAGCATAAATCTGTAATTAGTATTTCATGTGTTGAGGCTGTGAGAGGCTACAATTGAATCCGTAATTTCAAAAAAGGCACTAGCCACATTTTTATTAAATATCACATTTTGGCGCCATTTTATTTATAGAAACGTTTTATATATTCCCTGTTAACGCACATCTTAGTATACCACAAATCAGATTACAAAGCAATCGAAAATTAAAGTCTGTTTGAAAATGGTACGAGCCCTGGACTTATGCCCTTTCAAAAAATGTTAGATTTGAAAAAAAAAACTAGAAAAATATATTACAATAGAGTACCAAAATTTCTACGCGGAGGTTTTTGTACGGCCAATAACTTCGACAAACAATGAATATCAAGAAATACAAGATCATTAACTTTCAGTTTTTTCTGAAAATAACTGGATTTGTATGTAGAACAAAGATTTCATTTCGAAAAAGGCATTATAATCTAGAAATTTAATTACAAATATCTTTGTGATAAATATCTTTATTTTTCTACTCCTTTGTTCAGTTTCTTTAGCACCATAGATTTTTTAATATTATATACATATTTTTGTTAATCCTGAAAAGTTTTAACAAATGGACTTCTGTCCTTTTCGAAATGACGGGTTCAATTGTAAATCCCAGATAACATAGGAAGTAAAAACATCTTTCAAATTCAATCAGTTTTTTTTAATCAATCAAATCAAAACTTTAGTAATAATCATCACACTCCCCGAGTTTCGGTCGCGACGACCAGCAACAGAGCATAGCCATCTGCGCAGGACTGGAGTATACTGCACGAGTGTATGAGCAAGCACAGGTCTAATACCTTACTTTCACAGTCTGCTGGGATGGTTATCCGACACGACCGGGAAGAGATCAGGCGCAGGACCAACAGCTTTACGTGTCTTCCGAGGCACGGGGGTGAGACACCGCCAACTTGCTGCTACCGAGAATTTCTTGACAGAAAAATACATTAACAGATTTTGGCCTAACCCGGAATTCGAAAATCGCTTTTATGATCACTAAACTAAAGAGGCAGTCTCAAGAGTCTGGCGCTGCTATCGTGAGTCCGTCTGCTAAGCTGACGATTAGACTAATCCTTCCTCACCTACATTATTAGATAGTGTTCAGTTTTTACTAACATAGCATGTAAGGTAAATTGTACCTATACTGTACTTATATATCATATGGACCTAAGTCTAAAAATAAATAATTAGTAATAATAATAATAATAAATAATATAGATGAGGCCCCATGTCCAATATGAAATGGAATGCCAAACTAAATTTTTGACGTGAGAAATTATTTCGTTTGTTGAACGTCAACAAATCTTCTATTCTACATTAAAATATACTCGTTTAAAGCCGGGGCGTTATCAGAAGCATATTTTCCATTAAATTTGTCCATGTAAATGTTAAGTTTTGACAGTGATGGAACCACGACCTCACAGAATACCAGCGTGAAGTAAAGGTTTACCTCTGCATTTCGCTTTGTAAGTGCAGGTGGCCGGAGGTGGCCTCCCCCCTACACCCAGATCTAATTAAAAAACTACCCCAGGTGGTTACCAGCACCCCTGGTGACGGAGAATCCGTCGCTCAGCATACACGACCAAGCTATCCTGCTCTTCCTGAGCGCAGTTGCTCAGACGTATCCCGCGTATTCTAGGGGAGGGGGGAGGTGCAATTCCGCTCGTGTTTAAAACTGTTCGGGCAAGCGGAGCAATAATACCAAGTCGACCTCTGTCACGCTATCCGTGAAGTTTTGCAATATCAGAAGACTTCATTCCAACCATAACGCTGTTACTATCATGTGTAGACGGCGACCCGGGGTATAAATTAGAACATTATTTTTTGCCCCGGGCTGGAGTCTGTGTATACGTCAGAGAGGACATCTGTTTTCGATGCCTGGGCAGTCTTGAAGGTACGGACCCGTCCATCCGTCCATATGGCTGTACGTAGACAGCAACTACCATCCCCGCGTCAACGGCTGCCTCTATAGGTCCCACAGCGGTAATACCGAAACAGACCGACTCATCGACCACGTCCAAATGGCTACAGATTCCGTGTTACAGCAGATCCCATCCGCAGATATCGTGATACTTGGTGATTTTAACGGCCACCACGCCGGCTGGAGTCTGTGTATACGTCAGAGAGGACATCTGTTTTCGATGCCTCGGCAGTCTTGAAGGTACGGACCCGTCCATCCGTCCATATGGCTGTACGTAGACAGCAACTACCATCCCCGCGTCAACGGCTGCCTCTATAGGTCCCACAGCGGTAATACCGAAACAGACCGACTCGTCGACCACGTCCAAATGGCTACAGATTCCGTGTTACAGCAGATCCCATCCGCAGATATCGTGATACTTGGTGATTTTAACGGCCACCACGCCGAATGGTTCGGTTCACGTTTAACCAATAATGCGGGGAGATCTGTTTATGACTTTGCCTTGGCATATGGTCTGACACAACTGGTTACTTCGGTTACGCGGATCCCAGATGTGGAAGATCATACACCTTCCCTGTCGGACCTTCTGATGATCTCTCATACGGACGGATATCAGGTTCCGTCGACGCCCCTCTAGGCTCGTCGGATCATCGTCACATTGCGGTTGCATTCTGCAGGCTGCTGCCGTGTTTGGCACTATAGGTCGGCCGATTGAGATGGGATGCGGTCTACTTTTGCATTCCACCCTTGGCAGCGGGTTTGCTTCTCGCCGGACGATCCCAGTTGTTGTTGTGTTGTTGTTGCTGATTCTATTGCATATGTGGTACTTCAGGGTATGGGACTTTTTATTCCATCTTCTGTGGTGCCCATCGGAGGCAGATCTCAGCCACGGTTTGCTCACTGCTATAAAATAACGTCACGCTATAAGTAAAAGTGCTACACGGCCTGGGCTGACGCATTAACGTGTAAACACCAGCGCTCTTAAAAAGAAGTATAATTCCACCTCCAGGTCCCTTAAAAGTGTCATTGCCAAGCAGGTCTGGGCACATCGGCAGAATTGGCGAGACGCTAGTTGGCCTACTTTCGAGAACCCGTGCATTCTGGTCTCTCGCCAAGGTTGTCCAAGAGAGCTTCTGTTAGTCATCTCTTCTATCTCTGCACAGAGAGGACGACTCACTGGCCCATGTGCATGCAAAGGAGAGAGCCGATCTGTTAGGCTCAGATCAGTTTGATTACAGGGAGAATATATTGCTGACCATCCTGCGGTGTGAGTACTCCGTGCCGGCTGTGCGGTTTACACAGTGCGGTTGGCAAAGCACTCCTCTCCCTGGACGTCAGCAAGTCGAGCGGGCCTGATGGAATACTTCTCATTGTGCTAAAGACGTGTGCTCCGGAGTTGGCACTCTTACTTACGTTACGTTGGTATTCTTACTTTCAAGGCGTAGTCCCGAATTCATGGAAAATAACTTTGGTCCACTCGATCCCTAAAAAAGGCGACCGCTCAGACCCGTCCAACCACAGGCCTATCGCCATCACCTCCTTGTTCTTCAAAGTAATGAAGTCCATTATAAACTGCAAGCTCATAAGCTCAATTGAATCACCAGCTTTCTTGCAGATCGGAGCATCAAGGTCGTAGTAGACGGAGCATGCTCTGATAATAAGCCTATTAACGCTGGTGTTTCCCAAGGCTGCGTGCTATCACCAAAGCTGTTTCTTTTGGATATCAATGATATGTTGAAAACTGGTAACATTCATTGCTATGCAGACAACAGCACTCGTGATGCCTTATACCACCACCACCACCAGCCACCGTGCCAATACTTCTCGGGAAAACATCGCCGAGTACCGGGATAAACTTGTGTCCGAAGTCAAGGTTTCGCTTAACAAAGTCTCGGATTTGGAGCGACTAAATCTAGTCCAGTTCAATGCCTAGAAGACACAAGTTCGTGTGTCGCTTACCGCTAAAAAAAATCCCCTTTATCGTATCTCCTCAGTTTCAAGGTACAGTTTTATGTTTACTTAGAGGGCAAGGTCATATTGGCCTCTAAAAAGCTTGGCGTGCTCAGCAGTGCGGGACAGTATTCCATGCCGGCACACCAGTACCAGCTCCTTCCACTTGACCGCATCCAGCGCAGAGCCGTTGGAGTCGTCGACGATCGAGCTCTTTCTGATCGGCCCGATTCATTGGCGCTGCGTAGGGATGTTGAATCCCTTTGCGTTTTCTATCACATCTAATACGGGGAGTGTTCTGAGAATTGTTTGGATTAGTTCCAACCCCCAAATTTCACGAACGCATATCGCGTCAAATTTCACGATACTACCCTCACCATCTGGATGCTTGGCGGTTTAGCTCCGTGCGTTTTACTAGGAGTTTTCTTCCTCGTACCGATACGATAGTCGTCTTAGGGACCTTCAAGAAAAGAGCCTACTCATTTCTAATGGGCCGGCAACGCACCTGCAATTCCCCTGATGTTTCGGTTGTTCATGGGCAGCGGTAGTCACCTATCATCAAGTGAGCCGTGCCCCCTCTTCTATAAAAAAACAGCTGCACTAAGTGGCACAATATGAGTCTCCGATGAGTACATATTTGTGCCATTTGCTGTAGAGACTATTGGTCCGTGAGGTCCACGTGCGTTGACGTTCCTAAAGGAACTGTATCCACGACTGGTCTTCGCTGCCAGTGAAAAGAGGGTTCTGGTTCTTTTCTCGCTCAAAGGCTGAGTAAAGTCATTCAGCGAGGCAACGTAGCCAACGTTCTTGGCACGATACCACGGGGAGTGAGGTTGAATGATAATTTAGATTCATAGTTTTAGTTTTTTATAAAATAATGTAATGCATTCTGAATGCTGTATTAAAATAGATAAAAGATGTCGCTGCATAAAATATGAATTGATTGTCTTTGGAAATGATAAACCACTGGGCCAATTTGCATATCTTGTTATCAATCAATACTACTTAATATGTACGTTTTGACATTAATACCATTAAAATACAGTGTTTTTTTTTAAATTTCCGATAACAAATGAACACGAAAAAGATTTCTTAACTAAATTATTTTTGTTGTATATTTGATAGTGCCTTATCAAATATACAATAATAATGTCTTCTCAATTCCGCTACAATTTGGTATAATAATTTCTGATTAATTTCTTTTTCCTGTTACATAAGCAGTTAAATTTTATACTATGTTAGTACATAATGGTCCTTAACCAAAGATTAAATAATGGTACTAAGTAACCTTAACCGTAGTACTATTAATGAAGTAAAACTTCCTTACGCACGCTTGACTTGGGGAGTAAGCTGGTGAACGTGTGACGAAACCGTTACGAAAAGTGTGATCGGGCGAGGCGAACGGGAGTTGGGTGTGGGACATAAGCAAGAGAGAGCAGTGCGCGGGCATATTTTCTTACTCTCTTTCTCTCATAGAGCCAATTATTTTTCGTTTTGAACAATTTACTTTTTTTATTTTACCTACATTAAAAATATTCTACGTTTAAAGTGAATAAAATTGTAAATTCAGTTTAAAGTTCATTTGTTTTCGGATGAATAATTACAAATTATGGAAGGAAGCCGATAGTAAATTTAAATATTTGTAGAAAATTAATATATGTATATAATATACATATATGCATATATAACTCTCTGTGTATATATAATAATATATACACAGATGGAATGGATGGACAGATGGATGGAAAGTTTTACTTCAGTCTGAAGTAAAACTTTCTCTTTAAGAAGAGAAACTTCTAATAAATCTTGATGCACCTCCAAATTTTTCTCTGCTTACTAATAGAGGCTTATAGGTGGACTAGTAGAGAACGCCTTAAATCGTTAAATCCGCTTTTGGAAGAAGAAAGAAAAAGAGCAAGTGTTAATTTAATTAAAAAGTAATTGTTAATTTATTTCTCTTTCTATATACTCTGCCAGGAAAAGGAGAAATTACGTCTCAGAGAAAGAAAATACTGTCCGTTATTTGTAATATTTAATATTTCTATAAAGAGGGTTCAATTTCATCAAAATAATTAAGAAGGCAATGTTGTGCATTGTTATGAAAACTTGAGTGACACAACTTTGCCTGCCGGAGCTAATTACTAAAATAGACATGATAAAAGAGACGAACACCAGCCATTAACCAACGTCCAGGATTTGAAGGATCTTAAATATTTCCTTTCAATCCCTCAAGAGCGATATTAAAAATACCTACATTACAAGAAGAAAATACTCGCGAGTTTGATGGCAGCCTTCTGGAGTTCTTACAGCGACACAGATGATTACAGTTAATGAGAACAGGCAAAAACAGCAAAAGTACCTGGTAAATATATATCAGCCGAAGAAGCAGAAGAGCTTGCTAAAGCTAAAAAGGTTAAGAAGGATACAAGAATAACTAAACAGATAGTGGAAAAGGATCGCAGTTTACCAGGACCATCAAAATGAACTACTGATAAAAAGAAAATAAAGCATGCTGAAACTAAAAGCCTCGGACCAAACGATACTTATGAGCTAGGTAAAGACGCTACCTTGAAAGACAACTCGGCACAATCACGTTGTTCTTAGTTGATGCTCCAAAATCCTGACGGCCTTTTTGCATAAGTGCTATAAACTTTTACTTGCACCCTTTTGTAGCAGATTTAAATAGTTTCGTGCCTTTATATGAGTAAGCAGACTCTTCGAGCAAGTGGACTGTATATCTATGAATTATATATATATATGACAATAAAAGAACTGCTGATTTTACTGTATGCAGACGGTTTCATTAAAGAAGAAGGAACAACAAACAAATTTATTGAGCTATTTACAGTATTGTTATTATGCGGCACTGTCTATTAAATCTATTAAGCTATCTATTTAATTGTATTAGCACTAAGAGGGTTCTTCTTTTTTTCCTAGTCATCTAATCTAATTCTTAATGATTTCTGGAGCTCTTCTGTGCCGCGAAAGACCATTGACCACCGCACGACGTAATGACGTCGCCTGTGAGGCGTGCGGGGGTTACAAGGGGTGAAAGGGGCTCCCCTCGGCGTCAACAATTTGAGACAGTTGGCTTTGAAATATCTTTATAATCCTGTTACTTCAGTACACAGACTCCATTTACTTATTTAACAAGTACACTTACAATACACTTATTTACATTTTGTTATTGAGGTGAGGTTGTTTTCACAAGGGCAAATATCCAGATAAGACAGAATTATTTGTAGGTCATAAAAATACTTGTGTGCGGGATTCGAACCCGCAACACTCAGCGACACAACTCATTACAAATCCACAGAGCTACGGAGCCGTCGATTGTATCCACAGATTTACGTAACTGGATTATATTATAATGGTTATGGTAACAACTGGGCGCAGGCCTCCTGTTATTTTTTTACGTTACGTCCACACTAGTATTTTCTCTTGTATTTTTTGGGCAATTTACATACATAAATTTCACAAGGACAAACATCCAGACCCGGAACAATTTCTTGTAGGCCATACAAATACTTGTTCCGTGCGGCATTCGAACCTGCAGCTCTTAGCGCTGCAACTTGTTGCTAAGCCACTGCGTCAAGTAACTGTCACTTTTTGGAGAATAAAAGAGTAATTGGTTTTAAAAAAAATAAGGGCGACAAGCACAGAAATCTAAATTTATTTAGATTTCTGTGGTGACAAGCGAGCACACAGTTTAACTGATGGTTAAACCTTAGATATGCGCGGGTTTCCCTCAGAATGTTTTCTTCACCACTCAGGACGTGGTAATTAACAAACAATTCCATTGATACCAGCTTGATAGAAAGGGGTATGAAAGAAAGAACATATTTATTTATTACTGTAACTTGCAAAACACCAATTTCACAAACAAAAAAACTTAACTAGATTTAAAAAAAATGGATTGCAGCAGCAAAAAAGCCACCGACTCAGCATAAATACGTTGCCGCAGCGCTGATATTCTGTCGGAGTCGGAACCACGTATATCGAATCGCGAGCAATCGCTGCACATAATTTAGTATCTGTTTTAAAACCCAAAATCTCTAAGTACTTAAGCTAAGTTAACATTAAATACTGGATTACCTTTTTTACCGTCTGGAAAAAAATACGGTGTAACATGTGAAAAGCCTATGGCACTGATATTTTACAAAAAATAAAAACAAAATTTTTGAATTAAATAAATAAATTAATTAAAATCCATCGAAATTCAAATCATATCCAGGGTGGATAAATGACTTTATGACCGGCAATAAAACAATAAATTTAGTAGGCATCTTTGACTATGTCACTTTGCAGGGTCACAGGCTCAAGGACAAAGGGAAATTTTTTAATTAAACGTTTATGTAATTAAAAAAAATATTTTTTTGTAAAATATCAGTGACATAAGCTTCTTCTACGTTCAAATGTTACACCCTATTGTTTTTCCAGACGGTAAAAAAGATCACCAGTATAATAGTAGGTATAGAACTCAGGTTACTCATTCACTGACACTGAAATTTTTGGTGAATCCGAACTGCAGAATTACCAAAATTTAGGTGGTAACCAGTAGTAAGTCTGTCCCATTGATCATATTTTTAAATTAATTTATACCTAAATATTACCCCCCCCCCACACACACACTACATCTCATTTTATATATCTCTCAGAGAAGAAAAAGCACAGGGTTGAATACAGTACAGGCTTATTTCATTTTGGGATAATGGAAGAAAAAACAAACAACATTTATTATTTCATTATTTTATTTATTTTCTCGAAAAAAATATTTAAATTTCATGAAAAAATAAAATGTATAAATGCTAGGAGCTAATAATTAAAATAATACTTTTGATACAAGGAAATAGTTGCTTAACATTAACTCCAATATATATGTAGCTGTTTAACTTAATTAAAACTAAATTATTTGTAGACAATAATTTCAAGTTAATATAACTATAATATATAATTAAAATATATATTTTTGAGACGTTTCAATCGAGGTCGACCAGTCTTTCGCTCTAATAAAAATCTTTATTAACATTTCGTTGCATAATCTATATTTTATTCCACTGATACAGATAACAATTTGTCCGTGATTATCTTTTTTTATAGCCAAAAGATGTGTTGAAAATAAGCGGTTTGAGGGAAATTGACCGCCGACAGATTGGTTGTGTTTGTTTTATAGTTTAAATAATGGTTCGTAATGCATTTTGATCCGTAAATTTGACAAGGTTTTCTGTATTATCAGTCCGCGAATGCGAACCAATATTGAAAACGACGAAACAAGTGCCCTATTCCGATATCGTTGAAAACCTCAAGTAATCTTGTTTGCATAAGAAAAAGTGAGTCATCGACATTCTGCTGGGTTAAAGTATCGTCAACATCTCACAAAAACTTCGCAATGTGACACATCAGCTTATTGTGAAGTAGTTTTTGAGAGTGGTTAAAATTTTTGTAGATAACTAGCTGGTACCTGTCGCGTCGCGGCCGCAGACGAAATAATTGTGAAAAATCGTTTTGAATTTGGAAGAGTTATAACTTATAAAGTTACAATACACGCACCACCTAATGTAAGTTAATTGTACTATGCCTATAACCTTCGCGCAAGTGCGAGCTAAGTTGACAAAGTTTTACCACATTATAATGAACGGTATGGCAACGCATAAAACACGAACAAACATTCATTTTTATAAATTAGATTTCTTATTACGTGACACTGGCTAAAGTATAACCGAGACCCGTAGTCTATGACCAAAAAAAAAGTCTATGTACATACATCAATGTTGTCAATTATTAAATAAAAATAAATCATCAATTATGTATGTATTTTATGTCGTATTTGTAATTTATAATTATATAACAAAGCTAGTTATCAACTTATAGTAATAAGGTCACTTAGGTTAATATGGTCACTTTCTTGTAACTACCAAAAACTACAGCCTTGTTTGCACTGATGATTGACTGTGATTCTATAGCTCTTCATCAGTCAATCAAATATCAAAGGGTCAAAAGGGCTATGCTTTATCGACGCTATTTTGTCAGTTAATATTATAGTAATTATTTAAGTCATTTTAGTATGATGTAGTGTAGTTAATTTTTGAAGAAGAGTTTTCCAAGTGTTCCTAATTATTGCAAAAGCTTGTTTGCTATTTTTCTCTTAATATATTGTAGTATTGTGTTTTGGTTTTATAAAACGGCAAAGCTTAAGGTGATCATATTACCCTGACGTACCTTAGTATATTATGCACCGAGGGAAAACGCGGGTTGCGATGTCAAACTTTCCTCCCGTTGTGCGTATACAATTTTATTATACCTTGATTGAAACGAATGTAGCTAAAAATGTGTCATAACATATTATACTTTTGACATTTAAAAACAATAGAGCTGGAAATTAAACACATGCGTACTAAATTTATAAGTCATTGAATCAAGGCAATGTGGTACTTTCGTCCCTGAAAGTACGAACTTTCGATCAAGGTATGATAAAAAAATATTATATTTTATATCAGTTTGTTGTATAAGAATTAAATTATTTTAAATAATCAAGGAGCTAATCACACTACGTTTCGTTTGTTCTTCATGTCTCGCCATAACCACCATACCATAGGTATATTTGTTTTTTTTTTTCATTGCGATGACATATGATTTTATAAGTGCATGTAAAATTACACGGAACCCAACACATTACTTTAAATGAATATCTATTATAATGCATTTATTGAAACGATACTATCACGTTAAAAATGACAAAATCCATTAGTATTAACAACTTCTTTTGATAATCTAACGCGATAAATTTTCAGATTATATCTACAAGGTGCAGTATCAGTTCCCGCCGATACTTTTACTTTTTTATACAAACGTTAGGCATGGGATCTTCGTACTTAGATCTAATGTCATAAGATGCCTTATTAATTAAAAACGAACAGGTTGTATCACACGTCAAAAATAAATAAAAGAAAATTAAAACCTGTCAATCGTATTCCATAAAAAATTTTTTTCATAGTTTTTAATATGTTTTTTTTTTTTTTTTTTATAGAATATGCTGACAAACGAGCACACAGTCCACCTGATGGTAAGTGGTTGCTGCGGCCCATAGACATCTACATTTATCTTCCATTACAAATCAAAATGCAGATGCGTTGTCACCCGTGAGGACTGAGATGGAATGCCTCATTTCCAGTAAAAAGGGTCCCCGGTTCTCTACACTCACCATACGAAATAAAGCAGCATTAAGCTACTATTTCACGCTGGTATTCTGTGAGAGCGTGGTCCTTCCCCGGTCGAGCCGACCCATTCGTGCTACAACTATACTACTAATATAACTGCAGCATGGCTCTACCACGTAAAAAAATTTTGTTTTAAATATGTGTATATTTAAAACTGGAACTGCAATAAATGAGGCGAATTGGACAGGGACATGAATTTAAATTTAAAACATGATTGAAGTTCAATATATTCAATGATCATTAAGGGGCTGTTTAGATTGTGACATGTTATTCCGCCAATTTACGACTGTTATTGATCTAAATATCAAGGCTCCAATGAATTTACATTATTAACGACGTGCCGTTGTCACTGGTGGTCACCTTCAATGAGGGTTAATCTTACGCTAACTAGATGTCGCAAGTTGGAACTGAGGTGATTTAATTTATCACGGAAATGTTCACACCGTGTCATTTACATACATGAAAAGTTGCGTTTTAAGTAAGTTTTTTGGTTTAGAGTGTCATGTATAAAATGTTTTTTTTTATAGGATAGGGTGACAAACGCAAACACAGTCCACCAGATGGTAAGTGGATGCTGTGGCCTATAGACATCTACATCTATCCTCGATTACGAATTAAAATGCAGATGCGTTGTCACCTGTGGGGACTAAGGTGGAATGCCTCGTTTCCAGTTAAAAGGATTCCGGTTCTCTACACTCTACATACAAAACACAGCAGCATTAAGCTGCTATTTTACGATGGTATTCTGTAAGAGCGTAATTCTTCCCCGGTCGAGCAGACATCCACTTACCATCGGATGGACTGTGTGCTCGTTTCCACTTACCATCTGGCGGCCTGTGTGCTCGTTTGTCACCCTTATACTATAAAAAGAAAACACTTTTCTAACAAATTGACTTCCTCCGTCAGTAGTGTGACAAGTGACACTACTGAAAATAACATGTTTTGATCATGAGACATGTTTTTTTAACAATAAACGTAACAAAGGAGCACATAGTCCACGTGATTATTACCTGAGCATTAAAACGAATAAATCATTATAACATTTTGCATTATTAACAGTTTGGCTGGTGAATTATGTTTCCGTGTATCGTTTGGAATTCACAATGAGTCACGCATTTCGTGGTAGAGGGTGGGCTTGAATGCACCAAAACGTGACGCTAATACATTACCAAGGTTCTTTTTTTTAATTAATCACAATAAACTGTATCACAAATATTGCTTTATTAAAATCACATTTTTATTCTGTATACTGGATGGCCTTTTTTACCGTCTGGAAAAAAATAGGGTAACATGTGAACGGAGTAGAAGCCTAAGGCAATATTTAACAAAAAATAAAAACAAAAATTTTGAATTAAATTAATTAAAATCTATCAAAATCAATCCACGCTACTTTACGAACGGCAATAAAACAATAAATTCAGTAGGCATCTTTGACCTTGTCACTTCGCAGGGTCACAGGCTCATGGGCAAAGCCTTTGAATTTCGATAGATTTTAGTTAATTTACTTAACTCAATTTTTCTTTGTAAAATATCAGTGCCATAAGCTTCTACTCCGTTCACATGATACACTCAATTTTTTTCCAGACGGTAAAAAAGGTCATCCAGTATATTTTGAATACCATTCCCTATAATCCCGCTTGGAAAATAAGTCCTTCAGTTACTATCGTACCCTTGACCCTATTTGAGCCCATTTGTGGTCGTTATAGCGGTCAAGCCGTGAATTTAATATGATCATCGTATCAAAAAAACCCCTTCCTAAGTTCACGTATTGAGATGGGCAACTATTTAACTCTAGATTGTGCGAGGCCCGACATGAACTTGGCGATATTTTATTTAGATCTTGAAACTTATGTGTTGCTATAAATCGCTTATAATCTTTTGTAATAAAAGCGATTTAGATCAACTTTCTCTGCAAGAAATTAATATGCGGAAAGAATATGCAACGAAACGTAATGCATCACTGGCGACATTAATTTCCCGCGTTTTTGTAAAAAAAAACAATGGTCTTTTAACGCGAAAGACCGGTCAAGCGATAATAATACTAACATAATTCTTATCTCTGATAATGTCTTAAAAATTAAATATTTTGTCGAATAAAACGATTTTTACGGATTTTATCGCGTTTATATCAGTTATTTTTAATTCCCGACCTTTCTTTGCAGCGCCTAAAATATAAATCAAATTTAGCTCGATAAAATCCAAAAAATAGTTTTATTCAATGTGTATTGTTTTTTATAATATTTTACGAAATAATTGTTACATTTTTAAGTTTAGGATATGAAAATCTAGTTCATTTTGATTGCACGTTACTTCGTTTGAAAAAACTCTAATGCTTGTGCAGTAAGAAGTAGTTGTAAAGAAACGGAGGGATTCATTCAAGTACAAACCAATAATACTAAATAGGTCATTTGAGAGCATCACTAGTCATATAAATAAATCATGGAATCTCAGATGCACAGAGTACACACAGAGAATAATATACACAGAGCACTGCACATATTCCAAGTGATGCCGAAACCATGCTCAAATCGACACGTACTCAAGCACTCATCTTTCTTTTTTTAGCTGCTTAACTTCAAAACAAATCGAATGGTTTAATAAAAACCCCGACCGTGTAAAATGTTACTAATGACCTAATAAACGGTGATACTGGATGACCTACGGAGTAAAGCCAATGGCACTCATATTTTACAAAAAATAAAAACAAACATTTTGAATTAAATAAATAAATTAAAATCTATCGAAATTCAAATCATATCCACCCTACTTTACGAACGGCAACAAAACAATAAATTCAGTAGGCATCTTTGACCTTGTCATTTCGCACAGGCTAGGGTGGATATGATGTGAATTTCGATAGATTTTAATTTATTTACTTAAAATTTTTTTGTTTTTATTTTTTGTAAAATATCAGGCAGGCTTTTACTCCGTTCACATGTTACACCCTATTTTTCCAGACAGTAAAAAAAGTCATCTCCGGTATATAAACTTTATCACAGCTTCATTATAAGTTTAGAAAATTTAAGTGAGAATCAGAGTGAAGTGAAGTGGTTGCTAACCAACTTTAAATCGTTCATCATCATTCACGATCATTTAGAATATATATATATATATATATATATATATATATATATATATATATATATATATATATATATATATATATATATATATAATAAATCGCTTTTATTACAAAAGATTATAAGCGATTTATAGCAACACATAAGTTTCAAGATCTAAATAAAATATCGCCAAGTTCATGTCGGGCCTCGCACAATCTAGAGTTAAATAGTTGCCCATCTCAATACGTGAACTTAGGAAGGGGTTTTTTTGATACGATGATCATATTAAATTCACGGCTTGACCGCTATAACGACCACAAATGGGCTCAAATAGGGTCAAGGGTACGATAGTAACTGAAGGACTTATTTTCCAAGCGGGATTATAGCATATCAGGCAGGCTTTTACTCCGTTCACATGTTACACCCTATTTTTCCAGACAGTAAAAAAAGTCATCTCCGGTATATAAACTTTATCACAGCTTCATTATAAGTTTAGAAAATTTAAGTGAGAATCAGAGTGAAGTGAAGTGGTTGCTAACCAACTTTAAATCGTTCATCATCATTCACGATCATTTAGAATATATATATATATATATATATATATATATATATATATATATATATATATATATATATATATATATTCTAAATGATCATTTAAAATGAAAAATTGTTAGAGAAACCAAAAGATGATTTTCAAAGACCTATGTACTCAACGTATAAGATTGACGTCTGGTTGGTATGGTTCAACAAAAAGAAAATATTAAATTTGGGGCTTCAATTCCTCTACGCAACTATATCTTAGCATCGAATTCAGAACGTGAAATTATAGGTTATTAAATAAATCTTCTTTCTCTCTTAATTAAAAATTGGTTAAAAAAATTCGTAAACCCAGGACGGTCGGGTTTTTTTTAAAATTACTGTTTCAACCATTGGAGCTTTTTTCAAAAGTTTTTAAACTGAAAACGACTTTAGAATTGTTATTTAAAATAGATGAAACAAAAAAGCGACACCAAAAAGAGACAAAAATATACATCTATAGGATTTATCCTGCGAGAGAATGAGATACATTATATGAGATACACTATATATACATTATACAGTGTGTTTAGTATTATCTCGTTCGCCTTTTCTAAAGGTTTTGAACTGCATACATATTTTTCATTCATTTTTTTGATATTAGCCCGGCAAAGGTTTAACTTGACGCACACATTATTGTTGGTTGCAAATTATTTTAAATGCATACGTGTACATGAGTGCGTCCTTTCAGAATACGTTGAACGTGGTTTTAGCTTGGTTTCGAATCATTTGAAAAGTACGCGGCGCTCCGTGTTTCTTTCTTTGTCGCCCAGCACGACAACAAATTCATGCGCTAATAAAAAATAAGATAAACGGAATAGTGTATGATTTTTCACACACGCAAATCATTAAAATATTTATCATTTAAATGAGTTATTCATATAATATGTCAAGTATAAAAATTACTTATAACTATTAATATTATTATACTGGTTGAAGTTAAAATCATTGGCATCTCTTGAAAATAAAAATATATGGGATATCAACTACGTTGACTAAAATAACGCAAATATAAAGTATTAATGTTGCAAGGGAAGAAAACCCTCTGAAGAAAGCTTTAAAAATCATATTGGTAATTATTAAGTGACCATTATTGCAAAAATACACGAAAAAACAATTAAATCCGAAAAAACGCAACCGGAATGAATGCGAGAAACACTGGTAAAAGATCATGAAATCTTAGTACTTTCTTTTTATACACAGGGTTATTTTTCAAAGAGTAGCCAAATTTTAAACTTAACTTCAAATACAATGATATAAGTAAAAAATAAGGATTCTACTTTTATTTGAAATTATCCCAAATCGAATGTGATTTATTTGCAACAACGTTTTTGCCTGCCAATCGACCCTTACAAATGTAATGTACGCACCACGCATTTAGAGTTCAAAAGACAAAAAGGACAGAATGTTTGAGATTTTTTAAAGTATTTTTTTCTTCACCATTGGCCTTTATTACTTATTCCGAATATTCTCTGCAAATTTGGCCGGCCAGTGCAAAATAACCCTCTAGAATAAGGTTAACAAACGAGCACACAGTCCACCTGATGGTAAGTGGATGCTGTGGTCAATAAACATCTACATTTATCCTCGATTAAGATACAAAACGCAGATGCGCTGTCAACCCTGAGGACTAAGATGAAATGCCTCGTTTCCAGCAAAACAAAAAGCACCTCCGGTTCCCTACACCCTCCATAAGAAACACAACAGCATTAAGCTGTTATTTTATATATTCTACGTGGTAGAGCCATTCTGCAGTTATATTAGCAGTATAGGTGTAGCACGAATGGGTCGGCTCGACCGGGGCGGGACCACGCTCTCACAGAATACCAGCGTCAAATAGTACCTTAATGCTGCTGTGTTTAGTATGGTGAATGTAGAGAACCGAAGACCCTTTTTACTGGAATCAAGGCATTCCATTTTAGTCCTCACGGGTGATAAAACATCTGCATTTTGATTCGTAATCGAGGATAGATGTAGATTCTATGTGCCGCAACAACCACTTACCATCAGGTGGACTGGGTGCTCGTTTGTCACCCTATCCTATAATTTTTTTATGTAGTCTATGAGAGCGTGGTTTTGAGGTGGTCAATGGGTCCAACCAACCCACTCGTGCTAACAATATTGCCGGCCTCTACTCCATATTATTTTTTGTGACTTATTCTACGTCGATATTTTAAAATATTTCACAATCTAAGTAAAATCAATTATTCAACTGATGCCGATGACTTTAATCTCATCCTGTAAAAACTCCACCACGCGACATTTGTTCATATATAACTACTATGAACTAGGTATATAAGCAAATACTAATTATTTATAATAATTATTTGTTATTGCTTATATTACCTATAACATATGATTTATATTTATAGTGGCAGTTATAAATGTTGCTTTTCAAACAATACCTGCAGTAGGACTGGCGATACAAGTTGTATACAATATCTATATATCGGTACAATATCTGATATCTATGTATATATCAGGCGACAGGCTCACTATATATTTGATTAGGTTTGCCAGATCGAAAAATGAAAGAAAAAAGACTAGAGAGAAAGAGAGACCCGGAAACAAGTGAGGCTTCGCGGAAGAGATAGAGAGGAAGCCCCCCCTCCCCTAGAATACGAGGGGCAGCCTGTATATTAAAGATTGTTTCTAACTTGGTTTTCCCCAAAATATCTGATGAAATTTTGAAAAAATCGGTATTTCGGGTTTGTCGTCGGGAGAAATAAATATTAAAAATAAAAAGTTTATTTTTTAATTAAGAGACTACAAAAGTATTTTAAACAAAACTAATTTAAGTACACTTTTTATAGGTTGCCACATGTATTTGGCATAAAGATTTTTATAGTTTCCATCAATTTGGATCCTTTAGTAGTATTCAGTAAATATTGAAAAATTCCAACAATTTATTTCAAAGTTCAGTCTAATTACTAACTCAGCTTTTATTAAATCAAAAGCAGCTGTGATGTGGAGAAGCTATATGTCTGAAGATTTTGAGTTTTGTGTGTCCCCAGACCTCATACAAAATTCAAATCATTTATAATCTCGGGAGAATCCACACCCATCCCGACCATCTGGCAACCCTATATTAGAACCCGCTGCAGCACGACGTTACTACACAGAACATCTAACATCAAACTCGAATAAATAATAATAACGTAAAATATCTCCGATATGATATACTGATTCCAATCCGAACGATACTCATGGTCAATAAAGACAACTGATAAACATACTTATATATTTCTAAATACATAAATATTATAGATAAATTACTATTTATATATAATATTGTAGATAAAACTATTATTTACGGATTTTATCGCGTTTAATTACTTTAATTTATTTTTATTATTATCCCGACGTTTCGGGTGCTTTACAGCGCCCATGGTCACGGGGGGGGGGGGGGGGGGTAATTTAAAAATAAATTAAAGTAATTAAACGCGATAAAATCCGTAAATAATAGTTTTATTCAATGTGTAGTGTTCGCGTAAATTTAGGAATACTGACTTCCTAACAGATATCAACCGACATATAGAAATTGAAATATATACATTCACTATCAAATAAATCCAATACATACGAATTAATATAGAGTAAGAGTTAGGGTTGCCACCTGTACTATAATATAAAGTATCGTACTATATTTCAGTCAATTGTACTATATATTATAGAAAAATAATATAAGTACTACGAAAAATACCATATTTTTATCCCTAACTCTACTGTCGCACTTTTTTATAATAACTGTGATTGGTAGTCTGGAACAAGTTAGTTTTACGGAATTTTTTTTCGTCATTAATGTAAAATTGAAAGAAGAAAGAAAAAGAGCATGTATTACGTAATTTAACTAAAAATTAACTGTTAATCTATTTAAAATCTTGAAAATTAAAGAAACCTAGTTCTCGAGCTTTGTTTAACGCTTTAGGGTTATCTAATATTAATATTGTGTACGATGAATCACCAGGCGTTGCATCTTGAAATGGCTTATAATCATAACCGTTTACAGTGAACGGTTTCAAAGTTTTCTTTAGTGATAAACTCAAATATAAAACGCTATAGAATCCCAATAAAAACGCGGCGTTGGTATTTTTTTTGGGATCAGACGAAGTGTAGTGAACATTGATTTCGTTATTTTGACGTTGTTCTATTTTCTCAATTAATATCCTGCAGTATTTGTAAACACAACCAACATTTAAAGTTTCGAAGTCAGAGTAATAGTTTTCATAAATTAATTCATTACCTTCACAAAATAATGTATGTTAGCAGTACTGTTTAAAGTTCTCGCTGACCTTATTGTTGCAAAATACAATATATTCTTGATGTATTCGGCCATAAACAACATATCGGTATTTCGTGTCATCACCTCAGGCAAACCTACTTATAAATACGTTATCACATATTCATTGATATTGAAACATAACATACACAAAACAATATTTTTCTGAATCTAATTAACAATTAAATCACTTTTTCAGTATATTTTATTCGTTTTGACATAATGTCTTCCTCAATGACATCTTCGACTTTTTCTTTAATATGAATCTAGATATAATGGGTGCGTTTGGCAGAAAAAAGCGCTAGCAAGCGCTTATAAGCGCTAAAATAGTTTTCGGCCAGGACACGATTGCTACTTCAGTAGCGCTGACACAATCCGCCATTTTGCTTATTTAATTTGTTTGTTTTGAAGTAGAGTTTATAAGTTGTTTTGTGCAATATTAGTTTTAAGTAATATAATGACATGAATAAACATATACATGCTATTAAAAAAATCATGATTGGTATGTTTTTAATATGAATACTTTACAAACATATATTTAAATTAGGTTAGATTCCCCGGTTAAAACTAACATCGTGTCCTGGAGGAAAATAGCTACTTACAATTTGACAGCGCTTACCGCTTACGATCGCCATTTTGCTTACAAGCGCTTGCTAGCGCTTTTTTCTGCGTTTGGCAGAAAAAAGCGCTAGCAAGCGCTTATAAGCGCTAAAATAGTTTTCGGCCAGGACACGATTGCTACTTCAGTAGCGCTGACACAATCCGCCATTTTGCTTATTTAATTTGTTTGTTTTGAAGTAGAGTTTATAAGTTGTTTTGTGCAATATTAGTTTTAAGTAATATAATGACATGAATAAACATATACATGCTATTAAAAAAATCATGATTGGTATGTTTTTAATATGAATACTTTACAAACATATATTTAAATTAGGTTAGATTCCCCGGTTAAAACTAACATCGTGTCCTGGAGGAAAATAGCTACTTACAATTTGACAGCGCTTACCGCTTACGATCGCCATTTTGCTTACAAGCGCTTGCTAGCGCTTTTTTCTGCCAAACGCACCCAATATATAAATAATCTTCTATTGCTCAGACTCCTATAATTATTTTAAAGGCAAAGATCATTGAAGGCCAATGCAAAGAAAAATAACAAATATATATAGAAAAATACGTAAAGATCAAAATTAAATATGTACTTTTTTCTACTGAATTTCTCAAAAGTACTATATTTTTTGGTCTCTCTTGGGAAAAATACTATATTTGTTCAAAAAAAAAGGTGACAACCCTAGTAAGTGTGGTGTTACCATGCCTAACCTATGGCATAACCGGTCTGCGATAGCTCCTAGTGTGGAAGAACGTTATTCATTTTGAAGTTTCATTATGTGGAAATACCTTAATAATTATTTTTCATTATCCTCAAGGCGCGAATCCAAAATGGCGGTATCCAATTACATCTCAGCATTTTGTTTTGTCTTCTATTAAAATAATGTGTACGAGCTCAAAATATTCTTATTGCTAATATTGTTCCTCTTGACTCTGCTGCTAACTAAAGTACCTGGAAACAGACAAAACAAGATTAAGAAAGTCAGTTAGAAATTTCCACAAACAGAATTAAGACAGTAAACGTATTTATTTTTATAGGATGGGTGTGACAAACGAGCACACAGTATACCACCTGATGGTAAGTTGTTGCCGTGGCCCATAGACATGTTCATCTACCATCGATTAAGAATCAAAATGCAAAAGGGTTGTCACCCGTAAAAGGACTAAGTTGGAACGCCTCGTTTCCAGTAAAATAAGTCTCTGGGTCTCTACACTCACCATACGAAACACAGCAGCATTAAGCTACTATTTGACGCTGGTATTCTGTGAGAGCGTGGTCCTGCCCCGGTCGAGCCGATTCATTCGTGTTACAACTATGCTACTAATATAGTTGCAACATGACTCTACCACGTATAACTTTTAAAACGACTTGAGAAACAAATCCAGTGTAAAAATGGAGGGAAATTTTAATATGGTATGTAGCATAGATAATTGGATTATGGAGTATGTTAGGGCTGAATCTGAGTGACAGGGTGAGAAACTGTGTGATAAAAGAAGATAGTATGCAAGATAATGCGGTGACTAGGATTAAGAAAGGAATGGTTCGGTAGTTTGGTCATGTAGAAAGAATGAATGAGGCTAGGCTAAAGTTTGTCGACCAAATTGGCGATATATTGAAAATGGGCCAAATTAAGAGTACCCTTAACCGACGAGCATGTATGCGTAGGTATATGGATGTGGAGGCGAGAGAGGTGTGTCAGGATCGTGCTAAATGGAAGTCTGTAGTCTCTGCCTACCCCTCTGGGTGACAGTCGTGAGTGTTTATGTATGTATGTATGTATAGATAATTTGATGTCAAATGAAAACATTGATAATGCCAATAAAACGTCTATATTGTCTTATCTGCGAATATTAGAATTGATTGAATTGATTCATATTACATGTAAAATAGGATTTTTAATGCGTCTCTTTATCCTATACTATTAAACGAGCAATTCTTGTATATATGTATATATATATATAATCGGGATCTCGGAAACGGCTCCAACGATTTTCATAAAATTTAGTGTCCAGGGAGTTTCGGGGATAATAAATCGATCTAGCTAAGATTTATTTTTATAAAATGTCTTTTTGTCCGTGTTTTTAGGCAATTAAAAACTGCTACAATATAGTTAGAATAAGAAGGTAAATTTTGACAGTTTGGTAATGATTATAAATAGCTTATTGGTATAATGGGCGGTCACAAAATCGTAAAACCCCGGTTCGAGCCCAGACCGACCGACCGACTTTTTTATTTTTTTTTTCAAGTTTCTTTCTTTTTTGAGAAAATATATTTTTTTCGAGCCCTTTTTTTAGTATTTTTTAAAAACACGAAAATTTAAATAAAAATAATTGCACTCATGATTTTTTATTCAAATAACCAGTTCAGTTTTTTCTGTTATGTCGCTAAGATCAAAAAATATTATTTATAATTCATCAGTATGTAATTTGTATCTAAATATAATTTCCAAAACACACGAATTAAAAAAATCGAGCGAAAAATACCGAGCAAAGCTCGGTCAACCGGGTACTTCATATTAAAGTGTCATCGATTTGTAGTTTAAATAAGAAGGAATCCACGTTTTTTTGCCACAAGCCGTAAAAATGAGATGTAGGTAATATTTGACAGAATTCAAAGCGGGAAAGCAAAGAGATTTAAATATATAATACTACTACTTAAACGTCTTTGCGGGGAAATTAATTTGTTCCCAAAACGTAATAATGTTTCTTTCTATACTATTAGTTAAGTTTTATAATAATTATATTAAAAATAAATAAGTCAAACCACAGATATTCACAAAAGTTGAAAAATTAAAAAAAAAACAAGGTTAAAACCGTGCAAAAATAGCATACCACTGAGGCGTTGTTTTGTGTGTTAATATAATACTCAGGAGACTGATAAACTTTTATTTAAAACTAATTTCTCAATTAAATTACATTGTGTGGCAAAATACTTCACATCAGCGTCGACTAAAAAATATTATTTCGCTCGCTAGATGTCGCTACTTGACACTACATGACGTAGCCCTTACTGACACGTATAGAATAAGGGCAATGTAATTTTCGATCAATAATAGTACATTATTGATCATTGCGTAATTTTTTAACTTCTACGTGGTAGAGCCCGGCTGCAGCTCTATTATGCTTGTAGCACGAATGTGTCGGCTCGACCGGGGAAGGACCACGCTCTCACAGAATTACGCTCTCACAGTGTAAAATAGCAACTTAATACTGCTGTGTTTCGTGTTGTGAGTGGACAGATCCGGAGACCCTTTTTTACCGGAAACGAGACATTCCATCTTAGTCCTCAGGGGTGGCAACGCATCCGCATCTTGATTTTATTCGAGGATAGATGTGGATGTCTATGGGCCACAGCATCGACTTACCCTCAGGTAGCCCATGTGCTCGTGTACCCTTTTTATATAGTAAAAACCTCACGAAACGTCGAGAATATAAGTTATTAAACGCGATAAAATCAAAAATTAGTATCGTTTTGATGTGTAGCGTTCGCGTAAATATAAGAAATCAAATGTGGAACCCTACAACGACGTATAGCGGGCCTTATCATGCAATTGTGTCGCAAACGTTTCCTGTACGTACGTGATAGTACACTAATTGATATAATTATGTTTTGTTAACGTTAATGAAGTCCATGTGGCTCATTGGTTGGTGTCCCTAATGGGTCATTGGCTCGATCCATAATGTGTTTAACTTATCTCTGTATTGACATTTTATATTATCCATTAAAAAAAAACTATTTTATGGTTATAATAAAAATAATGTTATTGTTGTCGCCAAATTATGGAATTACACATATATGTTTCATTGTTTTCAACAATCCCGTCCATACAAAGATGGTTTGGAGATTGCTTTTAAGACCTCCCATTGTACCTAGGTTACCACACGTACTATAACATATAGTAACGTAATCTATTTCAGTCAATTATACTGTATATTATAGAAAAATAATATACTACGAAAAATACTATATTTGTATCTCTAATTCAACAGCATTTTTTATACTAACTGTGATTGAAGTCTGGAGCAAGAATGTATTTTTTCCATTATGATGGTCAAATTGGAAGAAGAAAGAAAAAGAGCATGTATTAATATGATTAACAATTAATTTTAATATGAATCTAAATTGCTCAGACTCATATTATTATTTTAAAAGTTAGGTATGGCCAAAGCAATAAACAATAACAAATATATATGGAAAAATACATTCATAATATTTGTATTGAGCTAATACAGACATAAAGATTAAAAATAAATGTATACTTTTTTTCTCCATCCTTTTTTCTGCATCCTTTTTGGAAAAAATACTATATTTGTTAACAAAAAAAGGTGGCAACCATAATTGTACCACATTTCTATGTTCTCCTGTTTTTGTTCATACTTATATATTTTTGGCATATCATAAAGTGATTTAAATCTATCTATTTTACGGTGGTATTCTCTTAGAGTAAGGTCCTCCCTGGTAGAACTAACCCATCCCTGTAGCAAACATAGTATATCTACAGCGTGGCCCTACCACGTAAAACGGATTATTATTATACGTACGATTCTTGGAGACTTTTTTTTTAAATCATAAATTTTAAATATAGACTCTAAGTGGGTGGACATACTCTGTAATTTTTAATTATCACTTGAAAAAAAAAACAAAATAAAGGGAATAGTTTAAACCATTCCTCTTATTTTGTTTTTCTATAATCGTTATCAATTGATTTGTCAACATTAATGACGTTTATCGTTTTTTTTATAGAATGACTAACGAGCACACAGTCCACCTGATGGTAAGTGGATGCTGTGGTCTTTAGACACCCATCTACATTTATTCTCGATTAAGAATGAAAACGCAGATGCGCTGTCACCCGTGAGGACTAAGATGGAATGCCTCGTTTCCAGTTAAAAACGGTCTCCGGTTCTCTACATTCACCATATGGAACAGCAGCATTAAGCTGCTATTTTACGCTGGTATTCTGTGAGAGCGTGGTCCTTCCCCGGTTCTATTCGTGCTACAACCAAAACATAGCAGCAGCGTGGCTCTACCACGCATAAATTACCCGCGCAGTGGCGATGTAAGTACATCCACTGCCCTATATCATCCCGAGGGAGTCGTGAGCAGCGACGGACGGGAACTGAAACAGGAGATATTCAGCGGTATCCTAACAACCAACCCGCCCGCTGAGCGTGCTTACTATGCCAATCTATTGGGAGACCTGTTCATAAGTAGATTTTTATAACCTGTGATGGAACGTTAATGATGCATGTAACTCATCGATTGGTGTTACTAATGGGTCCTCGGTTTGATTCTCAGATAATTTATAGTGTAAACTTCTTTAGAATCGTGATTTGAAACTCGGTGAAGAAAAAAGCGCCACTAACAAGTAATAAAATAAAAATTTTGTACAACCGACTTCAATATAAATAAAATGAGAACATCATCAATGTATTCCAAGTCAATTAAATGTGCATTATTAAGGGTAACTCATAAACTATTGGTCAGATCTTGATTAAATATATATGGGATCACACGAGAAGCACCAGATTTCAAATAAAGAAAAAAATAATCGAAATCGGTTCACGTACAAAAGTTCTGAGGTAACACACACAAAAAACATACAGTCGAATTGAATACCTCCTCCTTATAGAAGTCGGTTATAACTGTAGTCTGTTTGCTATTATCTCGGTCACAATAAAATAGTAATAAAATGATTTAATAATAAACATTTATAAGTAAAAGATAAGCAGATAAGTAGACGAGTCGTGGTAGCTCAGATGGTTAACGCTCGCTGTAAATACAACAAAACGCGAGTAACTCGGGTTCGATCCCCGCCGGCACCAATGAAATTGTTAATTGCAACTTTAAGTGCTGATTTACCACGTGCTTGGTGGTGAAGGAAAACATCGTCAGGAAACCTACATGTCTGAGGAATAAGAAAAAAATATTTCGAAAACATTTGAAGTTCGCCAACACACATTGGGGCAGTGCGGCGGATACTTCCTTGCCCTAAATCCCTCTCAGAAATGAGGGGAGATCTGTGCCCAGCAGTGGGACGTATATAGGCTGTAACTTTACTTTACTTTTTAAGTAAAAAATAAATAAGGTACACATGTTTTTTTAAAATGCTAAGCTTTAAATGATGTTAAGTTTAGCAAAGAGGTACGGCACTGAGGACCGCGGGTTCGAATCTCACACGGAACAAGTATTTGGTATTTCCTAAAAATATTTGTTCCGGGTCTCTATGTATGTTCTTGTGAAATTTATTTATGTTAAGTACCCCCACGATACAGGAGAAAATCTCAGTGTGGAGATCAATAAAAAAAAACATAGGCGTGTTATGTGTGTACGAACCATAAAATAAATGATACCAAGTTGATATTATCTAGACCAGCATCAATGAAATCATTTATTGCAATTTTAAAAAGGCAAAATAAGAGCTATTCTTTATACTTGTCAGAGCCACTCTGCAGCTATATTATGGATGTAGCACGAATGGGTCGACATGACCCGGGCAGGACCACGCTCTCACAGAATACCAGCGTAAAATAGCAGCTTAATGCTGTGTCTCGTATGGTGAGTGCAGTGATACAGAGACCCTTTTTTACTGGAAACGAGGCATTCCATCTTAGTCCTCACGGGTGACAACGCATCTGCATTTTGATTCGTAATCTAGGATACATGTAGACGTCTCTGGGCCACAGCATCCACTTACCGTCAGGTGGACTGTGTGCTCGTTTGTTACCATTAGTGTATTAATAGAATACTTGCGATCATTGTCACTTGTTGAAACCCCAGCTTCTTTTTTGTGATTTGGATAAACACTTTTTTTATACAATAAGGTTGACAAACGTGCACAGTCAATGATGGTGGTAAGTGATGACAATAGTGGATCCTGTTGCCCAATGTGGATCTCAAATCCACATTTATGTTCAATGAAGAATCAAAATACACACGTGTTGTCACCCTTGAGGATTAAGACGAAATGCCTCGTTTCCAGTAAAAATGGTCTGCGGTTCTCTACACTCCCCATATGAAACACAGCGGCATTATGCTACTAATTTACGCTGGTATGAGAGAGAGATAAGATAATTATAGATGTATATACTTTATAACGCTCAAGGTCGCTCAGCGAGCTATGGAGAGGGCTATGCTCGGAGTTTCTCTGCGTGATACTCAGAAATGAGGATATCCGCAGTAAAACCAGAGTGACCGACATAGCCCAAAGGATTAGTAAGCTGAAGTGGCAATGGGCCGGTCATATAGCTCGAGGAACTGATAACCGATGGGGAAGAAAGATTCTCGAGTGGCAGCCTCGTACCGGTAGGGGTAGTGTAGGGTGACCTCCCACTAGACTAGGAGTGACCACCTGGTAAGACATGCAGGAGTCGATGGATGCAGTGCAGGTGGCTCAGGACCGTGCTTTGTGGCGTTACTCGGGAGAGACCTATGTTCAGCAGTGGACTTGTGAAGGGCTGTAATGACGATACTTTATAAAATAAAATGCTTAATTTTTTGAGAGATTTAATTCAAAGGAACAAAAATAATGGTGTAAATATTTATATTAAGGAAATCATAAATCCATCCCAGGGGAAAATCCATATCTATGTATATTATAAGCGAAATATTGCTGACTGACTGATTCATCACGAGATTTCTAAAACTATACACCCGTTTCACTTGAAATTTAGTATAGTTACTCATTTCGTAATTTATATGCTCGTTGAGAACGGATGTCACGATAGCCCCATAAAAAATTCTTGGTATTTTAAATGAAGTATTAAAATAAAATGTAAGGAAGGGCGACCCTCCTGATGGAGTGACGACCTGGTAAGACATGCAGAAAGTCGATGGATGCAGGTGGCTCAGGACCGTGCTTTGTGGCATTCCTTGGGGGGGGGGGGGGGCTGTGATGAATGAAAATATGAAAATACGCATCTATTAAATAATAACAGAAGATTCCAGACCCAGCGATCGGGCTATCACAATAATCCGCACGCTTGTCAACACTTTATTCTTATCATAAATCTATGAAGTCACGTTGTTTTACAATGTTATGGCATTAGAATTAAAAAAAAGTCATGATAACAAATGATACAACTAACAAATCTAATAGAGATACGCACGTTGATATAAATTTGCAATGCTTTATCTATTAGGTTATCTTTGCCTTAAAAAAAGTTGTCGAATATACATAATATAGGTAGTTGATAGTAGTTTTTTATTGCGAACGTAGCTCAGAATCGAGCTACGTTCTGAGAATGTAAGAATATGAAAAAAAGAAGTAGAAGCTTAAGTCCGTTTTAAAAACGTGTTACATTTTTTCATAGGCAAAATGAAGATGCGTTGTTCCTTGAGGTCTAAAACAGAATGCCTCGTTTCCAGTTAAAAGGGTATCCGGTTCTCTACACTCACCATGCGAAACATATATGTATATGCGAAATAATAATTCTGAGAGAGCGTGCTCCCTACCCGGTCGAGCCGACCTATTCCTGCTGCAAACATAATATAACTGCAGCGGTGGCTTTACATCGTATAAATGAATTTGACCATGTCGTATTTTTGTTTGTGGACTGACTGCTTTATTTTTTCTTTTGTTTATTTCTTTTTTACGATTGTAACGTACTTCAATGTTTAGGATTCTCATCCTGCCAATAACGATAATTGTGCTTATTTATGTCAACGTTTGAATCCGCCGTTCTATCACTAAAATACCGGATATGGCTGCGCTTCTACTGGGGTTGCCAAATATTCTTTATTTATTTTTTATTCTTTTAAAATATTTATCTTCACACTAGGATTTTCTCCTATATTGTGGGGTAGTTTATGTGCATAAATCTCACAAGGAGAAACATCCAGACCCGGAATAGTCCATACAAATACTTGTTGCGTGCGTGATTCGAACCCTTATGGACGACACATACGTTCAGTCCAACTGGTCATTCCAACTGATCAGTTTAAACTAGGTCTGTTGATATTTTTTACAATTTCGGATTTTAGATATATATCCATAATTATAAATATATATCAATATCTGAGTTTTATATATAAGCTTATTTATCGATATATCGAAAATCGGATATTATAAAAAATATCAACAGTCCTAGTTTGAACTGATCAGTTGGAATGATTAGTTGAACCGACCATGTGTGTCGTTTATTAGAGTCAGTTCACACCGAGACGCGACGCGACGATTCTTGAAGAGACCAGTGATCTCGCACCGCGCAGCGCGCATCGCAACGTTGCGAGGCGCATCGTGAAGTCGCTAGCAGCTCACGACACTTGCACGCTGAGGCATCTCGAGGTGCAGGCAGCGAGGCGCGGCTCTACCACGTAGAATTCTGTGAGAGCGTGGTCCTTCCCCGGTCGAGCCGACCCATTCGTGTTACAACTATACTACTAATATAACTGTACCTGAAGCATGGCTCTACCACGTATTAAAAGCCAATAGCCGGAGGAGTTCTCTATTTCACACCCAAAAAGTGATCTTGTCCCCTAATTTGAAATCTTTTAAAGAGGACAAGGAAAAATCATCATATTCGACATTGCCTCTGCTTGTTGAGGTCACACAGTTTAAAATTACGTCGAGATGATTCCCGAAGGTAGAGAGACAAAATATGTTACATTGCGTATTAACATAGTTTTTTATTATTAAACGTAGCGCATAATACCATAACAGCATTTTATTAAAAACAATGTGATATCTTCTATCCTATATATTTAATAAAGAGAAATACACATCCTCTTTTAAAACGGGACCTGGCAACCCTAGCTTCAGCTCATATTCCACGTAAGTTGTGTTCAATATTCCGTGTACAACAATACACAAGTCACAATAAAACAACAACAAAAAAAAAACACATCTGTATGTTGTATGAAACTAGTTTTTACGGATTTTATCGCGTTTGAATAACTTATTTTATATTCCCTTTTGGGGATTTGAACTTCTTTAATTACTACCGATCCGCCCACGGTTCGCACTGGACTTTTCGGTTCGGTTCGGTCTGAACTGGACAAAACTGCCATCTACCGGGTCAAATTGTGAATCTATACCAGCCAGGGTCACCCGGTCAAACACACACAAAAATTTTATGAAAATTGGTCCAACTGTTTAGTTCTGTGACAAACACACGTACAGAGAGAGAAGTTATTATATACATATATTTATACGTGGTCTACCACGCTGCAACTATGCTATGGTTTATGCACGAGTAGCCCGGCTCGACCGGGAAAAGACAATGCTCTCACAGAACACCAGTGTAAAATAGCAGTTTAACGCTGCTGTGTTTTGTATAATGACTGTAGAGAACCCGGGACCCTTTTTACTGGAAACTAGGCATTCCATCTTAGGAGTGACCACGCATCTACATGTTAATTTCTAATCCTCTAATCGAGGATAGATATTAGAGATGTCTATGGGCCACAGCATCCACTTACTGTCATGTGGATAGTCCACATAATGTTTGTGCTCGTTTAAGTAACAAACTATACCCTTTATATAATATAACCCTTTATTATATAAAGGGCACAGTAATGAAATGATTGTATTATCGTCGGATATTAATACGTTTGCAAAACTTCTGATAATTCAGACGTCTGAGAGTGCTCGAAATCTAAATGCCAATGGTATATTAGTGTACCTAATTTTCTGTTATACACAATACATTGTTTTTTGTAAGTGCACCTCATGGTAAGTGGCCACTCAAGCCCATGGACAAACCAAGCTTCAGAGTACATCATCCCTATGGAGCAATCGATGGGGGAAGTCTATATTAAGAAGTGGACTTATAGCATACGCAAGGTTAATATGGTCACTTTCGTATAACTCAATAACTACATCCTTGTTTGCATAGATAGCTCTGTTATACGATAGCTCTTCATCAGGCGATAAAATAATAAAACGTCAAAAAGGCGCTGTTTTATCGTTATTTTACAGTTGACAGTACAGTAAATATGGTCTTAACTGATTTTTCGAAGTGTTGCTAATTATTGCTAAAGCTTACTTTTCATTTTTTTTTCTACTTAATATATTAGGTTTAGTACACGGCTTTGTGTTTTGACTCTGCCCTCCTCTTAGTTTTGGTTTTATAGGGCGGCAATGCTTAAGACGACTATATTGCCGTCACGTACCTTATGTATACAATAGATATCGAAAAACTTATATGAAACACAACCTTCAACTTTTGGTAACACTGTAACAAATAACATCAACTATATATCCCAACTTCCCAACTTAACCCTAAATAATCTAAATAACTTCAGTCCCCACTACTGACATCTAGTGAGAGACAAATTATCAACCCTCATTAATAAAATCTATATGTAATATGTATAAATAAAGATTGCCTCGTGCGATTCGATCACGCATCTGCCAAGGTGAATCACCTAAAAGACCTCGGCCAAATATTTCCTCCAGCCAAATTAGAGAACTAACTGGTAGATGTCGAGGTGACGCGTAGATGACACCGTAAAGTGCACGTTAACAACTTTGAACTTTGCACTTAAGAGCGTGTATTCAAATATGCGTAAATCAAAATCTACACGATCGCTCTATAACGGCGTAATATTCACATGCGAAATTACAGTGTTCTCTCTATGCGCGTGAACATTATTTTTTACCCGACTGCACGACGCAAAGGGTAATTATGTTTTTTGTTTATCAGCCTATATATGTATATCTATGTTTGTTCCTTCGTGGCACTGTAAAAACCAAACGCGTGGACCGATTTTTATGTTTCTTACGGGAATCGATTTCTCTTAATTCTGTGTGTGTGTCACTCGCCGATCACTACACAAATGAATAAAATCTACGAACTATGTCATGAAGGGTATCATTGAATATAGGTCTCTCTAATTATTCTTCATTTCGAATAACCACGTAGGTTCTATGCAACTACCGTTGCCAGGCGTCCGGATAAAGCCGGAAACAGTCAGGCTTTTTGGTTGCGTTTCCGGCCAAATTAGACGGTGTCCGGCCTGTCCGGATTTTGTTAGGCTTTTTAAATTTAGACCATTTTTTTACATTTTTCATGTACTTATACTACTATACATACTGTTGCAACTATTGAAATTAATATTGTAATGAATATTGAATGATTAATAATAAAAAAGACTGATTTTTTCAATTTTATTGTTACTTCATGAGAATTTAAGAATATTTTATGGTGAATAATAAAAAGCATTGTTTTACTGTAAAAAAATTGTCAGGTATTACTAAGACTGTAGACTCTATGCCGTATCATAAGACTTAGACCCCCCCCCCCCAATTTTACATCAGTTTTTGTACTGCTGTATGAATATATACTGGGTGACCTTTTTAACGTCTGTGAAAAAATAGGGTATGACATGTGAACGTAGTAGAAGCCTAAATCTATCGAAATTCAAATCATATCCACTCTACTTTACGAACGGTGATAAAACAATAAATTTAGTAGGCATCTTTGACCTTGTCACAAGCTAGTGTGATTTCGATAGATCCTATACTATTAAACGAGCAATTCTTGTATAATATATCTATATAATCGGGATCTCGGAAACGGCTCCAACGATTTTCATAAAATTTAGTGTCCAGGGAGTTTCGGGGATAATAAATCGATCTAGCTAAGATTTATTTTTAGAAAATGTCTTTTTGTCCGTGTTTTTAGGCAATGAAAAACTGCTACAATATCGTTAGAATAAGAAGGTAAATTTTGACGGATTGTTAGTGATTATAAATAGCTTAATTGGTATAATGGTCGGTCACCGAATCGTAAAACCCCGGTTCGAGCCCAGACCGACCGACCGACTTTTTTTAACTTTTTTTTCATGTTCCTTTCTTTTTTGAGAAAATCTATTTTTTCGACCCCTTTTTTTAGTATTTTTTAAAATCACGAAAATTTAAATTAAAATAATTGCACTCATGATTTTTTATTTAAATAACCAGTTCCGTTTTTTCTGTTACGTCGCTAAGATCAAAAAATATTATTTATATTTCAACAGTATGTAATTTGTATCTAAATATAATTTCCAAAACACACGAATTAAAAAAAAATCGAGCGAAAAATACCGAGCAAAGCTCGGTCAACCAGGTACTTTAAATTAACTTACGTATTTAATTCAAAATTTTGATTTTGATTTTTTGTGAAATATCAGTGCCATTAGTTTCTACTCTGTTCACATGCTATACCTTATTTTTATATAATTTATTCAATAATTTACAATATAATATATAGTACAATTAAATACGAAAACATTTAGAAACAGCACCTAAGGAGGAAGGGCCTACCATCGGGATTTTATGGGTCGGCTCGACCGGGAAAGGGCTTCGCTCTCACAGAACACCAGCATGAAATAGCAATCGTCGTGATTCTTGCAAATAAACATTTATGATATAAGGGAACAATACTACAAATTGAGAGGAGACTAACTTGTATTGTATTGATGAAGTCATCGGTGAGCGCGAACGAAGCACGACGCGACCTTTAACTGAATTTACACAGTGTTGTTTAAACAACGTACCTATAACTCTGGCATTTAAACGGACAGTAACAGTGGGTATAATTATCTCTTTAATTGGCCTGTACAAGTCCGCAGGTTGACGCGCGCCCGTGCAGCAGCTGTAGAGGACTTGTCTTAGACCGGTAGTCAAAGATTATCCTTTTTTATAGAATAAGGGTGACAGACGAGCACGCAGTCCACCTGATGGTAAGTGGATGTGGTGGCCCATAGACATCAACATTTATCCTTGATTTAGAAACAAAATGCGTTGTCACCACTGAGGACTCAGATGGAATGCCTCGTTTCTAGTAAAAAAGGGTGTCCCAATTTTTACACTCACCATACGAAACACAGCAGTATTAAGCTACTATTTTACGCTGGTATGCTGTGAGAGCGTGGTCCTGCCCCGGTCGAGCCGACCCATTCGTGCTACAATATAGCTGCAGCATGGCTCTACCACGTATAAATATATGTATACTGGTTTATCATATTTATTCTATAAAAAAAACCTATATCTTGACTTTAAAGTCTGAGTAGCTTACAAAACGTATGTGATACCAGTGCGGATTTTCAGTTTGAGTTTTGTGATGGTCAAGAAATATGAGTGTCCAAGATTTGTCCGGACTATTCGATTATAACCGTGCTAACCATAGAATACTATAATACACAATAGAATGGCTGTCAACCTTATTTTGTACGAGGATCGGCGTCGCCGGGAGCACACATGCAAGCAATTACGTCGTATTATCAGTTAATCACTAGTACAAACCCGATTCGCTGTGTTAACAGACGGATTTTAATACTAATTTATATAAAAAATAAAAATATAAATTTCTTCGCAACCTTCCCTTAAATAAATACAATTGCGTGCACTAACTCCGTCACCACTAGTCCCAGCACCACTACTTTCAACACCACTATTCCAGGTAAGACACACCATTGACGATAATACGACACGTGTTTCGCCTCTACACGAGGCATCTTCAGGTAGTGTAGACTCTACGGTGGCTGACCGCTAAGTACGTAAAGACGTAAGACCGCCGTAGAGTCTACATTACCCGGTCCCAATTGATTCGGATAATCGGCGTTCTACTGTATGATGGTCATCCGGTGTCTTATAATTTAAAAACTCTAGCCTTTTTTGCATGGTTGGCTCTTCATCAGCAAACCAAATAATGAATGGTCGAAAGTGCACTGCTCTATCGACGCCATTTTAACAGTTGACATTATAGGTAAATATGAGGTATGTGCGAGTTCAAGCTATATGTCGGCAATAGGCCGGCCATACAGCTCGAAGAACCGACAACCGTTGGGGAAAAAAGGTTCTCGATTGGCAGCCTCGTACTGGTAGGCGAAGTGTAGGGCGACCCCCCACTAGATGGAGTGACGACCTGGTAAGACATGCAGGAAGTCGATGGATGAAGGTGACTCAGGACCGTGCTTTGTGGCATATCTTGGGGGAGGCCTATGTTCAGCAGTGGACTTGTGAAGGGCTGTAATGATGATGATAATGATGAGGTATGTTCCGAAATACAGTGTGACCACTGTAAAGTGTGACGTCTATTCAGTATAATATGAAGCCGTTCCTTTTTAATTTACTATAGTGGTTACTTTTTAACCACTCATATCCCGACAGTGTATTGGACCAATAAATCAGACGTAAGTAAAGTAAAGTAAGTAGGTTAGGCTAAACCTTCCTCAAAATAAGAAGATAATGAAAAGGACGAAAGTTAAGAGGAAATCAGTTATTGTGGAGCCGCCGTTGCGGTTGCTATCGGTACTTTTGCTGGTGCGACCATTACGTACCTTGCAGGCAGGAGTAGCACCCCAACCGAAACCTTACAATGTAACCGTGAGTTGGCACTGACGTGATTTTTACAAAAAAAAAACATGTTTTAAACACTGTTTTCTGTCAATGTATCAAAAAGCGTTTGTATGGTCAAAGAACATGTTGTAGTGAAATATGTTTGACAGTACACATTTGAACTATATTATATCTTTATAACTACTAAAACAAGTTTGTAGAAATATTGTAATGTTGAAAGATAAGTTTGAATGTCTGTTGAAAATTTAAAACAGTTTTTGTGAGTGCGTAGGCCTCCATCAACAAAACATGTGCGATTTATTTTATGCGATCAAAACATTACGTTTTGGATGTTTCTCAGTGCAAACGTACTGTACACATCACGTAGAAATTTGAGACATTCCAATTTCCATTCCAGTTCTAACAGTATTTAGCAAGTCACATTTAAATTATTTATAGGAGAAATATTACATTAGGCACATACATAAAATGTTTTTGCATGCAGAAATTGACAATTTCCAAAAAAGAAGAAGCCTAAGGTTTATGTTCCGCGATATCTACGTGAATTTAACAAAAATAGATAGACTTCGGGGGTGGTCCCTTTATGAATTTGGAGAAAAAAAAAAGAATTACTAAAGCATCCAAGGCTATCCAATGGTTAATAATTTTAATGAATCGGAAAATTTCTGCAACCCTATTTTTTGATCGCAAGTGAACACAACAAGAGATAATTTATGTAAGTATAAAACGGAGCGCAATACAGTATACTGTCATCCTCGTTTTTTCGACACAAAATTTCAAATGAAAATATTTATCATGCACTCGTTTTCTACTCAACAAGAAAAAATAATATTTAATGTTGTTGCTTTTAAAACTTAGTTTCCGAGTTTGTTTGAATAACAATATTAATTAATAATAATAACAATCATTCGTGGAAACTGTTGAATCTCTAGGCGCCGTAATGTTTTTTGATCACGTGATCAAAGAACTAAGAGCACCTTTCGTCGCAAGGTCCAGTGCTCACCGTACAAAAATGGCGGCGATTTATGACGCCATATATTTCCCTTGGGTACTGCGGCCGTATACTGGCAGAACATAACAGACCGAATTTTTTACCAGTGCGCTCACTGAGCAGTGCTCGCAGTGTATATCGGAACACAGCCATGGGCATTAACCGTTTTTTTTTCAAGTTCATGTTTCAAAGTGTTCATAATTGTTACCAAAGCTCGTTTGCTTTTTTCCCTAATATATTAGTTATAGTACACCAATTTGTTTTGTCCTCTGCCCCCCTCCTAGTTTAAGTTTTGCTTTTGTTATGTAAAAAAAGCAAAGCTTAAGGTATATTACCCTCTTGTACCTTACACTTGAAATGAACCCTACGCAATCTTGGATGCTGTCCGTAACCTGGGTTGAGCAACGAGCACGAGGTGTCAATGCTATAATAATGTCCTCCAGGCCGAATTTCGGTCACGGCAGCCTGCCTCAATGAAAGCTAGCCATCGGCGCAGGACAGGATTATAGTGCCCAAGTTTATTGCATGAGCACAGGTGCACTCTCTATTCCCTTACTCTCATAATCCGATGGGACGGTAAACCGACACGACCGGAGAGAGATCAGGCGCAGGACCAACGGCTTTACGTGCTTCCGAGGCACGGGGTAGGAGACACCGCCAACTTCCTAACTCCGGCCAACTACTGAGAATTTCTCGACGGAAAAACTCAATAATTGATTTTTTTGCCCCAACCCGGGATTCGAACCCTGGACCTCATGATCAGCAGTCGCACTACTACAACCACTAGACCAACGAGGCAGTCATTATTGGTGCATGACGAATTGATTGAATTACCAGTGTTGCTTGGACCTCGACCTTTATTCCGGTTGTGAAGATCAGCAGCGAATCTAGTAAGGGGTATCCATTCATAACGTGAGGGACTGAAGAGTGTTTGTTTACATTATTAATTAGAATTAATATTTTTACCACGTTACCCGTTTTGCTTTTCGATATTCACTCGAAATTGACTTTTTTCACTGACTATATTATTATTTATCTATTTGTTTATTTTTATTTTTATGATGTTTTTTTTAATATTTAATGTGTTTGTGTAAGAGCCCGTGGTTGATTAAGTTTAGTTTATTGTAGTCATGTATCTGGCGTGTACTGAAACCCAGCGATATAGTTACCGGTATGTGGTTTAATTAACAGCAGCTCAAGCCAGCGCGTTGCAGCCGCAGAAGACAATAATGGTGGAAATAAACGCCCACTCTCTAGAGCAGGAACGTCACGGCGGCGTCGAAAGGTTCGCGTATTGTTTGTTCATTACTTCGAAATTATTATTTTTTGTCCATAAATTAAAAAGTAAAACTATTTATTTGAAGAATAAGAAAACCATCTTTTGTTCCTACCGGCGAACTAATTAAATTTTGGCACACAAAAGCTACTATTGTGACTTAACTACATATGATAGTTAGATTTTTTTGCGGACTCTTTGTAGGTAATACTGAGTACTTTAATCATATAGTACATAATTTGATGTGTTTCCCAGTTTTCTGAGCGCACGAAAAACAATTAATTTTATAGGCTAAATTTTGATACTTTGGGTTACATTATTGCCATTTTCTAAAGGATCTCCAATTTCCTGGAAAATAAAAAATTATAACCTATGCTACTTCGTGACTATTAAGCTTTCTATTAAAAAAAAGTGTTTTCGGAAATTATTCGGTACAAACAAACAATCAAACATTTCCTCTCTATAATGTTAATCTTGATATATATATATATATATATATATATATATATATATATATATATATATATATATATATATATATATATATATATATAAATTACGTGTCTCGTTGTTTGTCCGCGATGGACTTCTAAACTATTTAAAGTTAAAAAAAGTAAAGTTACAGCCTATATACGTCCCACTGCTGGGCTCAGGCCTCCCCTCATTTCTGAGAGGGTTTAGGGCAAGGAAGTGTCCGCCGCGCTGCCCAAATGCGTGTTGACGAACTTCACATGTCTTCGAAATATTTTTTTTTCTTATTCCTCAGACATGCAGGTTTCCTCACGATGTTTTCCTTCACCGCCGAGCACGTGGTAAATCAGCACTTAAAATTGCAATTAACAATTTCATTGGTGCCGGCGGGGATCGAACCCGAGTTACTCACGTTCTGTTATATTTACAGCGAGCGTTAACCACTGAGCTACCACGGCTCCTAAACTATTTAACCGATTTTAATTAAATTTGCACACCGCGTCCAGTTTGGCCCAACTCGAGAGATAGGATAGTTTTTTTGCCCATGACGTACATTTTTTTTTGGAGGATTTTTAATAGGACATAATAAAGGGTCGTCGAAAAGGGCAGAACAACATCTGCCTGGCCAGCTAATATAATTATATAAATATAAAATTAAGTATAAGTATAGACAGGTGTCGAAGAGACGCGACTTTAGTTGATAAATTACTTTGTGTTACGTTAATTTATATTATAACTAATACCACGGCTTGGCTAGGTTGGACCTAAGTAACCATGTTTGTTAAAATTAAAACTCGTCTTCTCACAAAGCGCAAATGTTCTCCATTAAGCGCATAATTTCAGGCGGATATGGGCACATTGAAATAATACTAGTTTTTATGGAATTTATCGCGTATATTTAACTTTTTTAATACCCGACGTTTCGAGAGCTTTACAGCACCCATGGTCACGGGAAGGACTGAGATGTTTAACGTCCAGATGTCATAGTTAACCGCGGTTACCATAGATTAAAATTTAACTTTTGTTCCGATCTACACAGTATGAACTTATGGTATCATGAAGTCTTGCAGTTGTATGCTTGGGTTGGGATTTAATTTTATTTATTATAGGATACCAAGCAGATGGTAGCACCCATCTTCTCTATTAAAATTAGGATGTTTTTTGATTTCAATAGCCTCGCGAATCATTCTTGGAAGGAATTGGTGTTCTTTAGCGAGGATTTGTGGTCTATCAAATCTGATGTAGTGACGGGGGCGATCCTGTACATGTTCACAGACTGCAGACTTCCCGGAGCGTCGATTCTTCACATCAGCTATATGTTCTTTGACGCGGGTTTTAATTGATCTTTTAGTTTGTCCTATGTTTTTTTGTGATATGGGCACAATTTGTTTGTGATATGGGCACAGTTTTTTACGGCGCCATCTTTTTGTAACACATTAGGGTGAGTTTATAATATACTACACTGTGTGAAATGTTTTTTTTTTTAAATATGGATGACTGCAGTCCACATAGCATACTGTCTACTAGACTAGATAGTAAGTAGACACTGTGGCCATCACTCGATTAAGAGTAAAAATGCAGATGCGTTATCATCCCTGACGAATAAGATGGAACTCGACTCTAACTGGCAACGAGTTTCTCCTACAAAATTTTAGAAGAAACTCGTTTTCAGCAAGTCTCCGGTTCTCTACACTCATCATACGGAACACAGCAGCAAGTTGCTATTTCACGTTGGTATTCCGTGAGAGCGCGGTCCTGCCACGGTCGAGCCGACCCATTCGTGCTACAACCATAATAGCTGCAGTATGGTTCTATCTATTACTAAGGAAAGCTATTATCTGCCTAGCCCATATGGGTTGGTACCACCTGGTACTGTGTTCCAGACTGAAGAGTGTGAGGTGCTACTGAGCTCCCGTCTGAAGGGTATATGGAGCTAGTAAATACAATTACACATTCATACGTAGTAGAGTCATGCTGCAGTTATATTAGTAGTATAGTTGTAGCACGAATGGGTCGGTTCGACTGAGGAAGGACCACGCTCTTACAGAATACCAGCGTAAAATAGCAACTTAATGCTGCTGTGTTTCGTATGGTGAGTGTAGAGATCCGGAGACCCTTCTTACTGAAAAGGAAGCATTTCATCTCAGTCCTCACGGTTGGCAACGCTGTATTTTGATTCGTAATCGAGGATAGATGTAGATGTCTATGGGCCACAGCAACCACTAACCATCAGGTGGACTGTGTGCTCGTTTGGCACCCTTATACTGTTAAAAAGTACGGAAAACGCGTTACGTGGTTATGGATGGCTCCTAAGTCAGTGTATCGAATAACTCCGAATTCAGAAGCTATTATGTGGAGATCTTATTAGACGTTGACGCATTGGCATATAGCATATAGGTGAGATTCTGTCACTGGATATATTATATAGACACTGGATTTGTCTGCATGCGTCGGGCTCCCAGCCAGGTGCAAGGATATATTAAAAAAATCAAATTAATTATGTCGGTAATATTTACTAATACTAGGAAAAGTTTTAATTGTTTACTAACACCTATGGATGAAGAAACCGCAATAAATGTTTTTGAGTTGATTTGATTTTTTTTTTGTTTTGAAGTTTAGAAGGAACATCACAACCACAAGTTCAAGGTTAAAGACATAAAGACATTCTCGTCTAACTTCTTTAACAATAGTCCTACTTATTAACTATGCCCTTCTGTTCGTTTATTAGGAGATATTTTAAGTGCTTTCTAAACGTGCCTAATGTGTTTAGGTCACGCAGGGGAGGAGGTAAATTATTCCAACAATGGGAGGCTGCGTACTTATAACAACCTCGAAATGCTGAGGAAGAATGTCGCGGAATACTAAGCCTATTATAGGATGAAGCGCGGGTGAGATACTTGCTATGCTCGCGAGACCAGTCTAACTTACTAAAAAGATACTTTAATAATAATAATAATAATATTCCACAGCTATCACACAACGCCATCTAGTCCCAAGCTAAGCAGAGCTTGTGTTATGGGTACTAGACAACTGATAAACATACTTATATATTTCTAAATACATAAATATTATAGATAAATTACACCCAGACACAGAACAAATGATCGTGCTCATCACATAAACATTTGTCCTGGGTGGGAATCGAACCCACGACCTCCGGCTTAGCAGTCAGGGTCACTAACCACTAGACCAACAGGCCTGTCACTTTGGAGTTTTTATCTTTATGACGCCAAAAAGTGCACAAGCTAAGTGAAGTTTGCGTCTGGCAGCCATTTTAAGGATATTATTGTCGTCAAGAAATGAGCTTACGTGACCTCTTGGTGGTAAATCGAAGCAAAACCTCGCACAAGCATTTTGGACCCGTTGAATAAGGTGTGCGGTACGTGACAGTAAACAAGGCCCATAAACCGTATCAGCATAATTAAATTTTGATAGTACTAGGGTGTCCTTTTCGTAATTCTATACTTAAGTGTTCACGCATTCTGTACAGGACTTTTAACCTATAAAAACAGTTCTTAACAATGTTATTGATATAATCTTGAAATCTGAGATCGGGGCTAATTATGATTCCTAAATTACGTGCCATATCGACTCTTTCTAATACCGTGCCTTTTATATACAGTGTTGGGACAAATTTATTTATTTTTTGAGTCTGTTGTTTCGTTCCGCAAATTAAAAACTTTGTCTTTGATGGATTCAACACTAAACAGTTTCTTTCTGACCACTTTACTACTTTATCCAAATCCTCGTTGAGTTCAATAATAGCTTCTGTAGTATGACTAGGCTTAAAAGACTTATAAATCTGTGTGTCATCTGCAAATAAGTGATATTTACAATATTGGAAACAATTACTAATATCTGATGTATATAACGCGAAAAGTACGGGACCCAAAATCGATCCTTGAGGAACACCACGCGTGATCCGCTGCGGAGAAGATACACAGTTTTGACCATTTAATTGAATTGTAATTTGCTGTGAACGTCTACTAAGGTAACTGTGAAACCATTTTATAGTCCTGGGGTCAAATCCGTAAAACGACATTTTGGACAAAGGTAAAGATGTATTTATGGTATCAAAAGCCCTAGAATAATCTAATAGGACGAGTATAGTCCCCTGACCTGTATCTTGGGCCTCCAATATATTACCTACTACATCAGACAGGGCAGTAGCAGAACTTCGTCCCTTTCTGAAACCCGATTGAAGATCAGGCAGTATAGCATTATTTTCTAGATATGAAATTAATTGTTGATACACAACTTTTTCTAATATTTTAGATATACAGGGTAGCAAACTTATGGGCCGTAAGTCTGTCACGGTAGCAGGATTAGCATTTTTTGGAAGAGGACGTATTAAGGCTAGTTTCCAGATGTCAGGGAATGTACTTGAAGTTATCGATAGGTCAATCAAAGCGGTAATAGTTTCAAGACTTTGTGGGAGGGTCATTAATAACATATCTAGGTTAATACCATCAACTCCCAGTGCATTAGATTTTAGTTTTTTAATTATATTCAAAGTAATATCTTGAGATACCGGTTTCAGCAAAAAAGTTTTAGATGTAAATCTATTAAATTCAAAATATGTAAGATCCGATATAGTTACGTTATAGGAACCTGGTATATTTGAAAAATGTAAATTAATAGTATCAGGATCCAATAAATGTGGCGGTAGGTCGTATTCGTTTTTCGGTGGTAACGAGTACGCCTTCAATTTGACATAGCTTCTTTGGATTGCTGATATTATTATTAATGAACACTTTGTAATATGCTTTTTTCTCGTGGTATAGTGCGACATTTACTTGATGTTTTAATTGTTTATAATAATTTTTATGACTGGGCGACTGCGAACATCGATATTTGTTGCGTGCTTCATCGCGTAAGCTCATCATTAATTTTATGGTTTTGGTTATCCAGGGGCAAGGGCGATCCTTAAGTATAACTGTTTTAATAGGTGAATGCAAGTCAAATAAATTTAGGATATAGCGATTAAATAAGTGTACCATTTCATTGACATTATCGGTACAACTGATCACATCCCATGGGATTATCAGGAGGTCTCGTTCAAAATAATCAAGTAGGATATCATTTAGGGGGCGATATACTAGCGTCCGAGGTAGTATTTTGACAACCGATTACAACTAGAATAGGAAAAAAAATCTGTAAATACTAGGAGCAAACACAAGTTAATTATATCAGTTATTCGACTCCAAATTCAGTAATTCCTTAATGGGGTAATGCATAGAATACTACATACAATATACAATAGAATGGTTGTCAACCTTACTTTGTAGGAGAATTGGCACACATACAAGCAATTACGTCGTATTATTAGTTATCACTACTACAAACACATTTTAGACTTTTGATTAATGTTTTTGACACATAAATGTTTCTTTATTTTTGTTTCTAATATTCACAAAATATAAATAGTTTCGGCTTACTGGTTGTAGGATCTCCTTTATTTAAATTCCATTTCCCGATGTTCTTTCGACATGTAATTATTGCAAAATTTGCAATTTTTTAAATAATTTGCATGCAGCGACGCTTGACACGAAAATTGTAAGCGATTGATTATGTTGGACATTTATACGTGTGAATTGACATGTTAGTGGCTACACGGGCTCCGCCCACTCCCCCGTTCTATTGTGTATGTATTATAGTAGGTATTCTATGGGGCAATGTATATGCTTACTCAACAAAGTTCCAAAAAATATGCAGGCCCTATCTTCTATCAAAAGATTTAAAATTTTTATGAAGCAAAAATTGTTTCGTAAGGATTATTATACCAATAAAGAGTACATGACTGATAATAATGTCTGGGAATGAGGTGATCGCCACTGTGCTGTTTCAAAATGTTTTCATTCTAATTGTATAAAATATTTGTAAATTATGCTTTAAAAATCCCGCTGGGTTTCCCGCTGGTTCTTGGATAGAGGTATTTTCTGAACCAGTGGTAAAGCTTAAATAGTAACCTTTCATTTAATTTTAAATTCTTACAATATTTTTTTAAGTTCTTACAAAACATAAAAGTATTTTTGTGTATTGTATATCTGTATTGAATAAAATGACTGCCTCGTTGGTCTAGTGGTTGTAGTAGTGCGACTGCTGATCATGAGGTCCTGGGTTCGAATCCTGGGTCGGGCAAAAAATTAATTATTGAGTTGTTCCGTCGAAAAACGCTCAGAGCTGCTCGGAATCAAGATATTGGCGGTGTCTCACCTCCGTGCCTCCGAAAGCACGTAAAGCCGTTGGTCCTGCGTTCGATCTCTCTCCGGTCGTGCCGGTTTACCGTCCCATCGGATTATGAGAGTGAGAGAATAGAGAGTGCACCTGTGCTTGCGCATACACTTGGGCACTATAATCCTGTCCTGCGCCGATGGCTAGCCTCCGTTGAGGCAGGCCGCCGTGACCGTAATCCAGTAATTCTAATCTAATATTATATATTTTTTTTTTTTGGTTTATTTTATTTTATTTTATTTTTTCTCCTTAATACTTACAACGTTTAAAAATTGGTTATATACGATGTCGTCACAGAAGACTTGTGCCGGGTGTCATAATTCTCTGCCAAGGAGAGAGTATATGATTTGTGTCACGTGTAAGCTTGGATACGATTTGCTTTGCGCAAACTTGACATCTAAACACTTCTATCAGATGGATGCAGAAAGTAGGAATAAATGGAACTGCCAACAATGTCGCAGTAAGCTACCAAAAACAGGTAATTCGAATACTCCTGTACGTATAACTAATCATCCCATTGCTTCTAAGGAAGATTCTATCCTGAGTCCTAGTGAGGAGAGTAATGTTACTACGAGAATAAAAAATAAATGTTCCAAGTCTGGTAACAGCGATTCGTGTGTAACTGAGGAGAGATTGCGCATGATTATAAAACAGGAAATTACTGACACTATTAAATCTCTAGTATCCGAGCACCTAGCGAACTTAAACCTTCAAGTATCTGGGTTTCAAGAGTCCCTGTCATTTATAAGCAAACAATACGATGATCTTATGCAGTCTGTTAACGAGAAATCAGAAACAATCAATAGACTGGTTTCAAAGAACGAAAAATTAACAACACAGGTTAAAAACCTGACGGACAGACTGGGGCAGATAGAGCGAAATATGCGCGTTTGTAACGTGGAAATTACAGGTATTCCCGAACACAAGTCAGAGAACCTCCTGAGCACTGTTGAACAACTTGGTAGAATTGTCGAGAGTCCTATTGCTGAATCTGATATATTACATGTAACAAGAATCGCCAAATTAAACAAGGAGAGCAATCGTCCTCGTTCTGTCATCGTAAAGCTTCGCAGTCAGCGACACCGCGATGAATTATTGGCTGCAGTGACACGATTCAACAAAAAGAACAAGGATAATAAGCTCAACACCGAGCATCTTGGACTCGGAGGACGTCGCGAGCCCGTATTCGTATCTGAACACCTGACGCCCACAAATAAACATTTACATGCTGCAGCCCGAAAGAAAGCCAAGGAGGCTGGGTTCATGTTTGTGTGGATACGGGATGGAAGAATTCTTGCGAGGAAAAACGAACAAAGTCATGCTATTTATATTAAAGACGACGAAAGCTTAAAATTATTGCTTTAAAATTAGCCAAGTAGTAGTCAATAGAAATTTTTGCCACAATGCCTGTAAATATTTATTATCAAAATGTGCGGGGCTTAAGAACTAAAACAGAGGATGTCTTTAAAAATATTCTGATTAATAACTACAACGTAATTGTATTTACTGAAACGTGGCTCAATAGTAATATAACGAACTTAGAATTTATAGATAAGCGTTATACTGTTTATAGGAGAGATCGATTGTGCTCAGAAACTACTAAAAAAGACGGAGGGGGGGTTTTAGTCGCTGTTTCTAGGGATATACCTTCTTTCAGACATTCAAGCTGGGAGAGCGATGCGGAGGATCTATGGGTCTCAATTGATATAAAAACAAATAACATTGTTACCAAAATACTAATTTGTGTGGTATACCTTCCTCCACCAGTAAACCTGGAAAGCCTTACTCGGTTTTTAGAGCATACTAACGATATTTTGGACAAAGCTGATCAAGTTATAATGTTGGGAGACTTCAACATGGGCTTCATTGGTTGGTCCCGCAGTGTGGACGGTGTTTCATGCAGTGCATTTAATTATGATTCACCACAGGGTCTGGCACTCACTGATTTCATGGCGCTAAATAATATTACACAAATGAACCCTATTCCTAACGAGGATGGCAGAGTGCTGGACCTTGTTCTAACCAACTGTGTTCCTTTAGAGGTTTCTAACTCCTTAAATGTTATAAGTAAAATTGACCGAAAGCATCCTCCGTTATTGATTACTGTACCGGAACTAAAACCGAACTTACTTAAACCAGCCCAAAAACCTCGACACAACTTTTTCAAAGCGAACTATGATCTAATCTTAGCTCATCTTAGGGAAATTAATTGGTCACAACAGTTCGATAGGTGTCAAAACGTTAACGAGATGACCACAGTATTTTACCGTATTTTAAACAATGCCGTGAAAACATACGTCCCTATTTCGAAGCCAAAAAAAAGCAGGTTCCCCTCATGGTTTAGCAGGTCTCTGATCAGAATAATCTTGGAAAAAGAAAGCAAGAGAAAAAAATTTGTGAAATACAAAAATCCACGCGATAGGTTGGAGTATGAATTACTTCGTGAGCGAAGTAAGAAAATAATTGACGCATGCCTACAAAGTTATAAAAAACGGGTCGAGGGTAATATTGTCAGGAATCCTAAATATTTCTGGAACTATATTAAGGATAGGCGAGGTGGTGAAACTACTATACCTGCCGAAATGAGCCTTGATGGCGAAATTGCAAACACTGGTACAAAAGTTGCAGAACTATTTGCTAGAAATTTTTCATCAGTGTTTAGTAACACAGTATTACCTGATAGCCTAGAGTCCGCAGTGCACGGTTTGCCATATTTGAGTGTAATTAGATTCAGTGAACATGAAATTAAACGTGCCATTAAAAAACTAGATATCTTCAAGGGTGCCGGTCCGGATGAGATCCCTCCTGTTTTTGTAAAGCGCTGCGGTCCTACTCTTACTCTGCCACTGTCACTTCTTTTCAATAGATCTTTGCATGACGGGGTATTTCCTGAATTGTGGAAAAAAGCTAAGATCGTTCCAGTGTACAAGAAGGGTGACAGCAGTGACATCAAAAACTACCGTCCTATATCCATACTTTCTTGTATACCTAAGCTGTTTGAATCCCTTGTTTGCCCAATTGTCACGCGCCACTTGGAAAGTCGGATGTCAGAATTTCAACATGGGTTTCGAAAAGGACGTTCTATCAAAACGAACTTGGTGTCATTTATGTCCTATCTAAGTAATGAAATAGATAGACGCCAACAAGTAGACTGTATATACATGGATTTATCGAGCGCTTTTGATAAGGTGTGTCACTCGCTTCTTATACATAAATTGAGCGGGTCTGGTATTGGTGGGACCTTACTGGATTGGTTTAATTCATACCTAGCAAAAAGACTTCAGTTTGTGGTGCTGAACGGTCACATATCACATGAGTATGTTGCATGTTCAGGAGTACCACAGGGATCCCACTTAGGCCCTGTTCTCTTCTCGGTGTTTATAAATGACATTACCTCATCTATAAATTACTGTAAATACTCACTTTTTGCCGATGATTTAAAAATATTCAAAACCGTTACTTCAAATAATGATGTGGAGCTCATCCAAGCTGATCTCGATGGAATAAATATGTGGTGCAAATTGAACGGCATGATTATTAATACGAAGAAATCTTATCACATTAAGTACACAAAGAAAAAAGTTCACTTGCCATCATCGTATAAATTAGAGCTAGATACGTTACAGGAGGTTAAGGAGATTCGAGACTTGGGCGTAACAATGGACACGAAATTGAAATTCAAAGTGCACATGGACAAAACTGTAAAAGAAGCGGCCAGGATGTTAGGTTTCCTTAAAAGAAATACCAAAGGATTTGTTTCTCCTCAAACCAAAATAATCCTTTATAACTCACTGGTTCGCAGCAAACTAGAATATGCATCAGTTGTGTGGAGTCCCCAATACGCGGCACCATCTCAACGTCTGGAGAGACTACAAAGATCCTTTACTAGATACCTGACATATCACACTTCCGGCATCTCTCATAAGGCCACCTATGACTTGCGGCTGAAACACTTTAAAATGATGTCACTTTATAATCGCCGCATAATATTAGATATAACATTCCTCAAAAAGCTGTTGTCAGGACAGATGGCATGCAGTGAATTGCTTAATGAAATAAATTTCAAAATCCCGTACAGATATCCACGAAATCCTCTCACTAACATACTTGTTGTACCAGTAAGTAGAACAAATGCTCTAAAACATTCTCCATTATCAAGGATGTGTTCTGAGTACAATCGATTTTCCGCGTCCATTAAAGATTTTGATATTTTTCATGACTCAGTGACAAATCTGAAGAAAAAGCTTACCGCACATTTTTGTTGGTAAATTAGATTTGTAATTTTATATTTATGCTACTAAATTTCTTCTTTTTGTTATACTTTTGATTTTTGATTTTTGATTTTTACTTATTAATTTGCTGCAACTCAAAATTTGTAAATTGAAATTTATTTTGAACTTAATTTAATTTAATGTCTTCTAATGAGAGTGATGTATGCACCAGTAATTGGCATGCATACCAAACTATTTATAAGACGAAGATTATTGTAATGTTTTGTATGTTATGCTGTTGGTGTGTCAATAAATAAATAAATAAATAAATACCATCTAAATCCATTACAATCTATAAGAATCCATTACAGACCATATGCCTATATAATGACTTATAGGGGGGACATCGCCATAGTTATTAGTCGAAATAGTTATATTTTAAACTTCGTAATTTATTTTTCCGTCCTTACGGTGCAAATGTTTTCGTGCATTTAATATGCGACTATACCAGAATAGATAAAGACTACTTAATTAAAAAAAAAAAACAAACATTCAAATCACTTTAGCCGTTTTTCCCAGAAATCAGTGAGTGTATAATAATAAAAAATACACATACGTAATAACTGGACAAACAAATAACTGTCAAACTGTCGCTGAACTTATGTTATGGAATACATCGACAAAAAAAGCAATAAATTTTAAAGAGATAGATTCTGTGAATAAATTACCTTTGCTTCTTAAGACAAAAAAAATGTAGAGTAGTATAGTTTAATCTATAATACCGTTCCCGGCCATTGATTCGAAGAAGGCATGCAATTTTTTTATATTTCATTTATATTCTAGCGGCATACGTAATGGAATCTAACGGGTTTTGTGACGGATCTTAATTAAATTAAGCTTTTTGTAAAATGCTTTGATTTCAGGTCAGCCACATACATTCGCACTTCGTTTCGAAATTCCGAACGCAGCAAATACATACTAAATTAAGGACCCATCACACACGTGCAGTAGTTTTCCGTTCGAAATTTTGCGGACTAAACGTGATTCCCAATGCGTGTGGCCGACCCGTTCGGTATTTCGAAACGGAATCCCAAAAAGAAATTCCGTATGTATGTTGCCGGCCCAATTTGGTTTAAATAATTTTCTCCAAGTCAAGGGAGACTAGCCTATAGTGTTCGAATGCTGGAATCCGACACGACCGTAGATAGATCAGGCGCAAGATTTATCGGCTTTACGTGCTTTCCGAGGCACGGCTGACAGCCAATGAAGTGACTCCAACCGCGATTCAGCGTTTATTAATTCCCTGTTATACGAGGTAGTGGTAGAGCGAGGCTGCAGCTAGCTCTACCACGTGTAATAAGCAACTAATAAGTTGTAGCACCGTGTAGAAACACGCTCCCACAGAACACCAGAGTAAATAGCATATATATAAATAATATATTAAAAAAAATATTATATATATATATATATATATATATATATATATATATATATATATATATATATATATATATAATATATAAATAGTAAATAGCATCTTAAAGCTGCAGTGTTTCGTATGGTGAGTGTAGAGAACCTAAAAGCGGGTCTTTTTTTTATATATTACATCACATTTTTAAGCGGCGACGTGGATTCCTTCATTGTTTAAACTACAAATCGATGACACCTTGATATGAATACATTTGAGACGCATTAAAAATCCTATTTTACTTGTAATATGAATCAATTCAATCAATTCTAATCTTCGCAGATAAGAAAATATATACATTTTATTGCCATGGCAAAATTATCTATACTACATATCATATTAAAATTTCCCTCATTTTTTACACTGGATGATTTGTTTCTCAAGTCGTTTTAAAAGTCACGCGTGGTAGAGCCATGCTGCAACTATATTAGTAGTATAGTTGTAGCACGAATGAATCGGCTCGACCGGGGAAGGACCACGCTCTCACAGAATACCAGCGTGAAATAGTAGCTTAAAGCTGCAGTGTTTCGTATGGTGAGTGTAAAGAACCTAAAGGTCTTTTTTATATATTACATTACATTTTTAAGCGGCGACGTGGATTCCTTCATTGTTTAAATACTAAAAATCGTATTAATACATTTGAGACGCATTAAAAATCCTATTTCACTTGTAATATGAATCAATTCTAATCTTCGCAGATAAGAAAATATAGACATTTTATTGGCATAATCAATGTTTTCATTTGACATAAAAATTTGTTTCTCAAGTCGTTTTAAAATTTATACGTGGTAGAGCCATGCTGTAGCTATATTAGTAGTATACTTTTAGCACGAATGGGTCGGCTCGACCGGGGAAGGACCACGCTCTCACAGAATACCAGCGTCAAATAGCATCTTAAAGCTGCGGTGTTTTGTACGGTAAGTGCAGAGAACTGGAGAATTGTTTAACTGGAATCAAGGCATTCCATTTTAGTCCTCAGGGGTGAAAACGCATCTGCATTTTGATTTGTAATCGAGGATAGATGTAGATGTCTATGGCCACAGCAACCACTTACCATCAAGTGGACTGTATGCTCGTTTGTCATCCTATCCTATAAAAAAATGGTGAGTGTAGAGATCGACAGTCCATTTTTTACTGGAACGAGGCATTCCATCTTAGTCCTCAGGGATGACAACGCATAGTTAAGTAGATAAGATTTTATTCAATGATTTTGGGCTATTATATTTACTTAAAAATTTTTTGCAAACTTCATCTAAATATTCTAAGCGTGTATATCACCATGTAGTTAAAGACGACAAAGGGTAAATTTAAAAGGGTGACAAACGAGCACACAGTCTACCTGACGGTATGCGGATGCTGTGGCCCATAGACATCTACATGTGTCCCCGATTGACCATCAAAACGCAAATGCGTCGTCACCTAAGGTGGAATGCCTCGTTTCCAGTAAAAAGTGGAGACCCTTTTTACTGGGAGTTCTATACATTCACAATACGAAACACAGGATTTACCCGCTATTTCACGCTGATATTCTGTGAGAGCGTGGTGCTTCCTCGGTCTAGCCGACCCATTCGTACTACAACCTTAACATAGCTAGAGCGTGATTCTACCACGTAGTACAAGCAATGAGTACATAGTAAATTCGCAAACAGATAAAGGCCTTGACATGTTATGCAACAACTGCCTTTCCAAATTTAAAAAGCCTAACTTTACAGTATTGACATTACACTGAGTACATATTTAATTTTATCTTCATATTTGTGATGTTTGTGATTGGTTGATGCTATGGTTGCTTGTTATTAGTCACACAGTCCACCTGGTTGTCAGTGGATGCTCTGCCCTATAGACATCTACATTTATCCTCAATTAAGAATCAAAATGCAAATGCGTTGTCACCCCGGAGGATTGAGGCAAAATGCCTCGTTTCCAGTAAAAAAGGTATCCGGTTCTCTACACTTGCCATACGAAACACAGCAGCATTAAGCTGCTATTTTAAGCTGGTATTCTGTGAGAGAGTGGACCTACCTCGGTTAAGCCAACCCATTTGTTCTACAACCATAATGTAACTGCAGCGTGACTCTATCACATAAATCTAATTACTATCATTCTAATGTTGTTATAATCTACATATATACACTACAATCACATCTGGTAGGAAGTAGAAGCCCTAGGTAGTAGCAGTATTCGTATGTATCATCTTTGTAAATATTATAACTACTTATAAAACTAAGTTAGACTTAGCTGTTAAACAAAATGACAGTGACAACCCTGCAACAGTAGACATTTAAGTCTCGCGCGGCACGGGAGTTATTCTATTATTCTGTTTTTACTATGTCTATGTTTAGCAGTGACTTTGGTTGAAATAGATAGATAGATTGATAATATGTTTCTAATATATATATATATATATATATATATATATATATATATATATATATATATGTACAGAATGGGTCCCACATATATGCAATAAATGAAACCATATACTTGTTATCGCCTTTGCTGACGATATACAAAAAATGAACGTAATCGGTCCAGTAATTAGGTCAAAAAGTAGAGTTTTAATTTTAAGCAAATTTGAACACCATAGAATTGGGTCACTAAGTCAATGATTCAATGAACTTGAATGAATCCTTGAACATTAAAAAGCGACGTTGCCACGCAGTGCAAACTATTGGTATTGCGACATATCGACAGCGGTGTCTTTTGTCGGCGTGCCACCCGCGTGCAATGTTGTAACTCTTCCAAGGGGTCAAGGTACGTTGTCTAAACAGAGTGTTCACTTTTACTGAATTTATTTTAATATTTATTTTGTTTGAAAATTTTACTTTTTTATTTTACGGGTTTTAATTTAATATTTAATTTTTCTACACTTCTACGGACTAGTATTACTTGTTGTTTCATTTATTGCATATATGTGGGACCCATTCTGTATATGTATAGATAGTATGTTTGATAAAAAACTGTACCAAATGAGGCATCAACTATGGCATACCTATGTGAGGAAGACTTATGATCAAAGGTGGATGGATATTCAAAAAGCCGTAATGAAAAAATTACAAGTACATATAGTAGTGTCACGCTCCAGCTATATTTGGTTGTAGTACAAATGGGTGAACTCTACCGGGGAAGGACTACACTCTCACAGGATAACAGAATGAAATAGCAGATTAATACTGCTGTTTCATATAATGAGAGTAGCAACAAAGCATTCCATTTGTCCTCAGGGGTGACAACACATCTGCATCTTGATTCTTATACGAGGATAGATGTAGAAGTCTATGGGCCACAGCATCCACTTACCATCAAGTGGACTGTGTGCTCGATTGTCAAACTAATTGTATAAAAATAAAATTATTAAAATCATTGTAAACAAGCTTCACTCAAATTTATGACCACATAAAGTACATATTTAATAGTTAGAACTCATTTACTTTATGTGCTATAAAATATTATACAAGCACACTAAACTCTAACTACTGATAACGATCATTGTGTTAAATGCAACATATAATAAACATGTTTAATAAGTAAGAGGTTACAACATTCATTTCTAAATTAAGATTTTAATTAAATAATTAAAATATATACATATCTCTATCCCTACCCATTCTCAACGCATTAGAGATGTGTACACACATAAATTGTTTGCACCTAAATTATGTAAAACTAATGCAGGTGAATGCGCCCCATTAAGATGTATTATGAAAGTATATAAACACATATTTTTCAAATATTGACCTATTCACTTTACCACAATTACAATTCCGCAACAAGATTCTAAGAAGGTTGTTAGACATTCAATAGTATCTTAATATTTCACAAGACACAAACTTATTATTGTTAGCAATTTATTCTTCTTACCTTTTGTCTATATTTGATTTTTAATGTTACTGAATATTGTCAACTTTATTTGTTTTTTCTTTTTCACTTATACTCTCTTTACTGTGCTTTTATTATTTATTGTTACCAATTAATATTACTTTGTGGATAACGCTGCTGATTACATTACATTACTAATACTAATATTATTTATAAATTGTTATTTGGTTTAAGCATTTTTATGTAATTGTTTGTTGTCCTGAATAAAAAAAAAATCTTGTTGCTTTTTTAGTAAACCATTTCCACCCGAATATAATTTTCTACTGTTGAAAGAACTGCAGTTTCCAACAGTTAAAATATTTTGTAAGGCAATCTATGGAAGATCTGTGTTTACCTATGAGCTGTTATGATGGTAATTGTGATCAGTTAAACTGTTAGATGTGTTTGTACATATTAATGTATCATGATGATCGTCATCATCACTGCCGAAGATAGGCCTCTCCCAAGGAACGCCACAAAGCACAGTCCAGAGCCTGCTGCACGTCTTACCAAGTCATCATTCTATCCAGTGGGGAGACTCCCTACACTTTGCCTGGCGGTACGAGGCTGGCACTCGAGAACCTTTCTTTTCAGTTGGTTGTCGGTTCTTTGAGCTGTATGGCTGACCCATTGCCACTTCAGCTTACTAATCCATTGGAATATGTCAGCTACACTGGTTCCACTGTGCATATCCTCACTTGTAAGTTTATCAACCAGTGCAACCGTGAGCATACCCCTCTCAATTGCTTGCTGAACAACCTTGAGCTTCCTCTTACAGTATGCTACGACTATGGTACGCTACATACAGCAGTAAAGGACCATGTCTCAGATCCATTTTTTTAAGGGATAGGATGACAAAAGAGCACACAGTCCACCTGATAGTAAGTGGTTGGTGTGGCTCATAGCCATCTGCATATATCCTTGATTACGAATCAAAATGCAGATGAGTTGTCATCTGTGAGGACTAAGATGAAACACACCAGCATTTCATGTTGGTATTCTGTGAGAGCATGGTCCTTCCCCGGTCCAGACGACCCATTTGTGCTACAACTATGCTACTAATATAACTACATCATGGGCTCTACAACAAATAATGTTTTGAGATGTACTTGACGGGAAGATGTATCACAATCCCCCCAATGCTGCCCAGCCGAGTATACAGATTAAATATAAAAGATGACACTCATTCAGTAGTTTAAAAGAAAGCTGGCTGCTTGGCACAGTGGCTTAGCATTGCTGCAGTGAGGCCTGTGGGTTTGAATCCTGTATGGAATAAGTATTTGTACATTTGGACCTGGATGTTTATCCTTGTGCAATTTAAAAGGAAGCTGGCTGCCTGGCACAGTGGGTTAGCATTGTTGCAGTGAGGGCTGTGGGTTTGAATCCTGTATGGAATAAGTATTTGTACATTCGGACCTGGATGTTTGTCCTTGTGCAATTTAAAAGGAAGCTGGCTGCCTGGCACAGTGGGTTAGCATTGTTGCAGTGAGGGCTGTGGGATTGAATCCTATATGGAATAAGTATTTGTACATTTGGACCTGGATGTTTGTCCTTGTGCAATTTAAAAGGAAGCTGGCTGCCTGGCACAGTGGGTTAGCATTGTTGCAGTGAGGGCTGTGGGCTTGAATCCTGTATGGAATAAGTATTTGTACATTTGGACCTGGATGTTTGTCCTTGTGCAATTTAAAAGGAAGCTGGCTGCCTGGCACAGTGGGTTAGCATTGTTGCAGTGAGGGCTGTGGGATTGAATCCTGTACAGAATAAGTATTTGTACATTTGGACCTGGATGTTTGTCCTTGTGCAATTTAAAAGGAAGCTGGCTGCCTGGCACAGTGGGTTAGCATTGTTGCAGTGAGGGCTGTGGGATTGAATCCTGTACGGAATAAGTATTTGTACATTTGGACCTGGATGTTTGTCCTTGTGCAATTTAAAAGGAAGCTGGCTGCCTGGCACAGTGGGTTAGCATTGTTGCAGTGAGGGCTGTGGGATTGAATCCTGTACGGAATAAGTATTTGTACATTTGGACCTGGATGTTTGTCCTTGTGCAATTTAAAAGGAAGCTGGCTGTCTGGCACAGTGGGTTAGCATTGTTGCAGTGAGGGCTGTGGGATTGAATCCTGTACGGAATAAGTATTTGTACATTTGGACCTGGATGTTTGTCCTGGTGCAATTTAGTTATGTTAACCAAATCAACAATACAGAAGAAAATTTTAATGTGGGTGTAATGTTTATTGATAAAGAAAAAAAATTATACACATATAAATGCATTTTAAGCTTAGATTTTAAGTCAAGGAAAGATGTAAATGTCTATGAGTCACAGCATTCACTTATCATCAGTGGGATTGAGTGCTTGTTAATCACCCCATATAGTATTAATTAAAAGCTGTAAGTTTTCCTGTTATAATTAAATAAGTAAAAATACTAAGGACCATGCAAAATTTATTAGATCATTAAACAATGACCATACAATATTTGAAATGTAAATAAATAGTGACACATTTAATTGTTTTCTTTTTTATTTCAATTTTAAATTTACTTAATAAAAAAAATCATATGTAGTTAGTATGGAGATACTAGGAATTTGTTATGAAGCGATTGTGAATGTGTGTTAAATATTTACAGGCCATACAAGTACAAACAGTAAGTGTTACACTATTACAGACACACAAGTCACTAGAAATACTAAGAACAAACACTAATTAGTTATACCAGTGACCTTACTTCAAAGAGTCAGTAACTCCTTCATGGGGCAATGTATACGCTTTTACAACAAAGTCTCTCCACCATTGAGAAGCCCATGTAGTGCAGTGGACTAATGAGACTGTGACAATATCACATGTAATAATTATGAACTATTATGTGGTATGAATAGATGAGCTCAACGGTGGAAGGACCACACTCTCACAGATAACCAGCCTAAAATAACAGCTCAATTCTGCTGTGCTATATATGTTGAGTGTAAAGAACCGGAGATCCTTTTAATGGAAACAAGGCATTACATGTTAGTGACAACGCATCTGCAATTTAAATCTTAATCGAGGTCAGATGCAGATGTCTAAGTGCCAAAATAAAATATAAAGAATTATTCTTATAAAATGAGATTACAAAAGTACTTGTTAAAAGTCAAAGCTTTTCCACTGGTTTGGAAAAAACCTCTATGCTGGGAGTAACCGGCAAGAACACTTATCGTCAGGTATAGTTATTTGTTCCTCTTATTGTGTATACAAAAACATGTTATTTTATTAAATAACAAGCATTTAAGCGAATTATAACTTACGTAATATATCCTATGGCAATGTCTGGCTCCCCTGCGCCCTGATGCTGCCGGTCCTGGATAATCTTTTGCCAATGGTCTGCACATGGAAACCCATGTTCAACAATGCTTCATGATCCAATATCTTCCTTCCATCAAATATGTATGCTGGCTTCATCATTACTTCATATATTTTTTTGTAGTCTAGCTCTTTAAATTCATCCCACTCTGTGCACAAAACTAAAGCATGGGCCCCAGACACTGCAGAGTAAGCTGTGTCATGAATCTCAACATTTTTACGTACCATTTCAGGTTCTGAAGTGACATAGGGTGTTGTCAATTCAAAGAATATCTGATCTGTTTCTACTTTTGGATCATATATGTGTAACTTTGCTCCTTCATCTAGTAAGGTTTTACAAACAAATATTGCAGGGGATTCACGTGTGTCTCCAGTATTTTTTTTGAATGAAAAACCAAGTATGGCAATTTTTTTATCTGATACAGTATTAAATAAAGATTCTATAACTTTACGTGTGAATCGGGTCTTTTGGTAGTCGTTTAGACTAACTACTTGCTGCCAATATGCTGCAACTTCAGGCAGATTCAGGCATTCACAAAGATAGATTAAGTTTAGGATGTCTTTTTGGAAACAGCTGCCACCAAAACCAATTGAGGCTTCTAGGAATTTTGGACCAATTCTAGAGTCCTTTCCGATTGCACGAGCTACTTCTGACACATCAGCACCAGTGGCTTCACACACAGCTGATAAGGAGTTGATACTTGATATTCTCTGAGCCAGAAATGCATTTGCAGCCAGCTTCGATAACTCTGAACTCCATGTATTAGTAGTAAGAATGTTTTTAGCTGGGATCCAATGTTCATAGACCCAACAGAGCTCCTGAACTGCTCTCTGACCCTCAGGCGTGTCTTCCCCTCCAATCAAGACCCTTTCTGCTTCAACTAAATCCACGATAGCAGTGCCTTCGGCCAAAAATTCAGGGTTAGAGAGGATCTGATACTCTACTCCAGGTTTGGTGTTTGCTCTGAGGATTTTCATGATAATTTCGGCAGCTTTCACTGGAACTGTGCTCTTTTCGACAACAATTTTGTTGCTCGTAGCCAAATCTGCTATCATTCTTGCTGCACCTTCTATGTATTTTAGATCAGCCGCCCTGCCTTTACCGTTGCCGAAAGTTTTCGTAGGGGTATTCACAGAGATGAAAATTAAATCGGCTTCCTGAATGCTGTTTGCTATGTCAGTAGAAAAGAAAAGGTTTTTACCGCGACATTGTTTCACCACATCGTCCAAACCAGGTTCATATATTGGCAATTTATCCGAGTTCCACTGATTGATGCGTTCCACGCTCTTGTCGCATACAGTCACCTTAATATTAGGGCATTTTAGAGCGATGACACTGCAAGTAGGGCCCCCCACGTAGCCTGCGCCAAGACAACATATTTTCTCAATAACCATGTTGATAGTTTAATTGAAAAATTACTTTTAAACAACAACTTTATTCTATTAGACACTAAATAAAGTTTTTATAGCACACACTTTTGTAAGCAATTGATCGTTGTTTCTTATTAATTCAGTACTTCTTGGTGGTTTTTGATATTTATAGTTTATTTTAACACACGCTAATAATTCTCTATCTACTAATATAATTTAAAATAATAGGAAACAGCCATAGAGTATCTTTTTATAACCAGGAAGGAGACAGCGCGGACTATATGCCGCCACTGCACTAGTGCACCTCGGTAGCTCGGTACATAAAATAACGGTGTTCCGTGATTAAAGAATCATTTTATTTCAATCACACAGACTAATAAGAGAATACTGATTACTGAATTTCCGTATATACAGTATACACTCTTATCTATGTTACTGAATAAGCGAGCAGCCCTTGCTACTAGGCGTGTGTAACTCTTTACGGAACTGACTCACTGATTCGAATCACTAAAGTGTTTCAAAAGATTGGTTCAGTAACAATGTTTCAAATGCATCATTTGGATCTGGAACTGGAACATTACTTTGCTCATTTAGTGCGACGCGTCTCGCTCGCAAGGCGACTGAGCCACAAGCGAGAGTGTGACGAGTGAGCGCGCGAAATAATAACAATCTATACAAGTCAGAAAGAGATAACAAATGAGAAGTGTATAACTCAACTCGTACGGATTTTAGCTACAGTTATTCATGCACGTAAAAATGACCACTAAGGCGCTTACGTATCAATACTATACGGTCGTCTTTTGCATATAATGTTTACATTAACAAGTTGTCCTTTTACGTTGATCCGGCACTAACTTGTCAAATTGTTTATGTTCGTTTGCGCCTGTTTACGAAAACATACTGAGTTCTGTTTAGGATTTCTTTGCGTAGTGATTAGTGTGACTTACTTTCTTCCTTTTCATCATAAATAATACGCCAGCTTGCCATAAATTAAGAACTAGCCGGCAGTCCTAAGTCTGAATAAAATATAAAGGAGGATCGATTTTATATACAACCTTATTACGGTACACAATAAATCACAATAACTAAATATATGATAAAAATAACCTAAGCACTTATATCATTCAGCATTGTTGCCACATAACATTTCACTGAATCAGTCAATAATAAACGCCCGCGACGCAACTTAATGTATTCGTAACATTCTGTATTTTATATCTTTTGAGTCGATGATCCAAATGAGCCAAATGAAACATATCAGTGCTTCGGAACATTTCAGTGATCGAGATGCAAATGTTCCAATCGCAAAAATGATACACTTTGCCCACCTCCACTTGCTACATATTTATTTATCTATGGAGCAGCCAGCGAGTACCGAGTTTTTATTTCGTCTGAGGTACCTCAGGTACCGACTATATATAATGTACTCTGTGGGTACCGAGTACTAATAACTACTAACGCAAGCAAATTACGCAAATACTATTCTTGCTACATATTTATTTATCTATGATACTATTCGCCAAATAGTGATGAGTCAACTCGACTTACTATATATTATAATTCGAGTTACCCTCCAGTTGCACTCAGCTCGAGTTAACTCGAGGATATCGATTAATAGAAGAATCGATTTTTTGTGCCAAAAAGAATGATTTTTAATCGGTATATAGTACTGAGTCGATATTTCACCCTATAAAATCGAGATCGTATCTTTTTCTGTTAGAACTATGAAATTATTTACAATTAGTTGAATGTACCCAAACTCGTAAAGAACGACAGTTTTTCTATTCAAATACTTGCAAAACTGCTGTGTGCTCAGTTTCTTTCGCCTTTTCTTAATGGATTAAAGAAATAAGCTCAAACGCTCAGACCCGTCCAACTACCGGCCAATCGCCATCACCTCCTTGTTCTCCAAAACAATGGAGTCCATTGTAAACTGCCAGCTCATGAGGTACCTTGAGCATCACCAGCTGATTAGTGACCGCCAATACGGTTTTCGCCGTGGTCAGTCAGCTGGTGATCTTCTGGTCTACCTCACTCACAGATGGGCGCAGGCAGTAGAGTTCAAGGGGGAGGCATTGGCCGTTAGTTTGGACATTGCGAAGGCCTTCGTTCGGGTTTGGCACAAAGCGCTTCTTTCGAAGCTCCCTTCCTATGGGCTTCCCGAGAAATTGTGCGATTGGATCACCAGCTTTCTTGCAGATCGGAGCATCAAGGTCGTTGTAGACGGTGCAAGCTCCGATTGCAAGCCTATTAATGCTGGTGTTCCACAGGGCTGCGTGCTATCGCCAACGCTGTTTCTTCTGCATATCAATGATATGTTGCATACCCGTAACATTCATTGCTATGCAGATGACAGCACTGGTGATGCTCTTTACACCGGCCGAGCCAATATTTCTCGGGAAAACGTCTCCGAGTGCCGGGACAAACTTGTGTCTGAAGTCGAGTCTTTGCTGAACAGAGTCTCGGATTGGGGACGACTAAATCTAGTCCAGTTTAACCCCCAGAAGACACAAGTTTGCGCGTTAACCGCTAAAAAGAACCCCTTTGTCGTATCCCCTCAGTTTCAAGTCACTCCCCTTGTTGCCTCAGCCAGTATCGTAATCCTCGGCGTTGACATATCGAGTGACGTGCAGGTTCGTGGTCACTTGGAAGAGAAGGCCAAATTGGCCTCTAAAAAGCTTGGCGTGCTCAGCAGAGCGGGACAGTATTTCATGCCGGCACACCGCCTGCAACTTTACAAGGCGCAGGTTCGGCCGCACATGGAATACTGTTCCCATCTCTGGGCTGGGGCTCCCCAGTACCAGCTCCTTCCACTTGACCGCATCCAGCGCAGAGCGGCTCGAATCGTCGACGACCGAGTGCTTTCCGATCGGCTCGATTCACTGGCACTGCGAAGAGATGTTGCATCTCTTTGCATTTTCTTTCGCATATACCATGGAGAGTGCTCTGAGGAATTGTTCGGATTAATCCCAGCCGCCAAATTTCGTGAACGCACTACGCGGCAAACGTCCCGATACCATTCACACCATCTGGATGCATGGCGGTCCACCACTGTACGTTTCAAGAGGAGTTTTCTTCCGCGTACAACCTCTCTGTGGAATAGTTTACCACCAGCGATTTTTCCGGACCGATACGACCTGGGGACCTTCAAGAAAAGAGCGTAATCCTTTCTAAAGGGCCGGCAACGCACCTGCAATTCCCCTGGTGTTGCGGTTGATCATGGGCGGCGGTAGTCACTTAACATCAGATGAGCCGCATGCTCGTTTGCCCCCTCTTCTATAAAAAAATAATAATAAAAAGTAAGTTACGTTTGTAATCTGTACTTTCGAAAAAAGATCGATATTTGAGAAATCTATCTTTTAGACTTCATTTTTTTATGAATCGATTCATTAGATTTCGATTTGAATCGATTTAGAAATCGATCTTTTCCGAAAAGAAATGACATCCCTATCGACTAGTAATTAGTAACGAGATAACGCGGTAATTCATATGCCTGCACCTGCAGTACACTACTCGCGAAGTTCCTCACCCAAAGTATTCGCCGAGATACGAGGAGCCTCTGTACACACTCGCTCAACTTCGTGAGGAACTAGTCCAAACTAGTTGCTCAGTGAGTTGCTCACACGCTAGGCGAGATAGGGGACGTACAAGTGGCAGCTGAGTTTGCTTTATGCACTGTTGCTTATTTTAACTATGTGCGTATATTGGATGCAAAAAAGAATAAAAAAAAATGGAAAAAGAGGAGGTTGTGGAGGATTTCAATTCACCGAAATTTTTCATTTTTGGCTAAAGCAAATGGGATCGAATTGAAACGTTTTTAAATTAATCAGCACAACGTTAACTTTATATACGGGCTCCAGACTCCTGTGTGATTCACGGCGTGAATTCACGCCGTAATTTTGACGCGAACTCGTCGCGAAAAACACATCCCTCCACATTCGCAATCGTTCACAGTTTAGTTCGCGCGCTCATCAAGAATGGATGCTGAAATATGCACTGCTAATGCCGTGACGCTATACGCTTGGGCTCACGACAATTACGTGTAGTATTTAAAAATAAAAAAAACCGTATTTGTAGTTTTTTTTTTACAATTATCGCTTTCTTCTAGAAAAGCATCGATCACGTCAAAGGCAATTCAAACGGGCTTGTAAATTTTGTCGCTGCTTGCTACAGACTTCCTTTCAGAATCCTTCACCTTTTTCTTATAATTTCTATAACTGGACATTAGACTTTCTTTTTTTTCAATCAGTCACTTCAACGCTTTTTGTGGTAGAGCCATGCTGCAGTTATATTAGTAGTATAGTTGTAGCACGAATGGGTCAGCTCGACCGAGGAAGGACCACGCTCTCATAGAATACCACACGTAAAATAGTAGCTTAATGCTGCTGTGTTACGTATGGTGGGTGTAGAGAACCGGAGACCTTTTTTACTGGAAACGAGGCATTCCATTCCAGTCCTGTCCGGGTGACAACACATCTGCATTTTGATTCGTAATGGAGGATAGATGTAGATGTCTATAGAATACAGCATCCACATACCATCAGGTGGACTTTGTGCTCGTTTGTCGCCCTATCCTATAAGATAAAATAAAATAATATTATTTCCTTTATTCGTATTCATGCGTCATGCACTTTCATTTTATTTTTATGATCTTTGTGTTTAGCATCCCATAAAATGGGTTTGGCATGATAACACTCGATCAACAAGAGTTCCTGCTCGTTCGTCCAACTGACGCTCATTTTGACGCACCGTCCTCCGTAAAAATATACAAATAAGCACAACCTAACAGCAACGAGTCTCGCGCGTTACTGTTTTCACGCGCGAGTGTGGATGCGCTTGCGTTCACGGGAGGTTTACGCGTCGTAAACCCTTTGAAGCGGTCACAAAATACCGACACTGAACGGGGAACATGGCGTGAAAAGGCGCGAAGCCCGTGAACGGGCGCAAAAGTCATCCACATTCGCGGTTCACGCCTTTCACGGGTGTTCACGGCGTGAATGTGGAGGGCGCTATAGAAGTAAACCGAGTAATGTACAGGGCCATCGTGCTCAAAACTTCGGTCCTTTGACTCTGGAAAAAACCGACAACGATCGGAAGTCACCCGAGGCGAGACGAGGTTGCCTGAAGTGAAAAGAAGTGTCCCTGAACACACTCGTCTTTGCCCAACTTCGTTCAACTTTGCGAGTATGATATATATTATAGTGTACAGGCTATGGAGTGTAGAAGTAAGGAGTACAGACTGCGTATTAAAAAGTGTCCATAGAAAACCGTTAAATAAGGGTGGCGTCACTACGGGGTATACTTTAAAGAGCGTGCCGAAAAATATTAGTGGGATAGGCGACTTTTTGGAGGTTATATTTACTAAATAAAATTATGTTACATTTTAGAGCTACTGAGTAGTTTATCAGCACACTTCAAACCGTCGACAATTGCTAAGTTCATTTCATCCCAGTAGCTACTCCAGCGCTGTTGTGGAGAGTTTTTGAGCTGTTATTTACTGCTTACAGATGACCACTTTTTCAACTATTCTACTATGGGAGTTGGTACTCCTTACTTCTACACATAGTACAGGCAATAGATCTCGATCTCCGGTGTACACACTAACTAGCGGAGCAGTGTGACTAAATTAAATTTTACGAAAATACTGACGCACATCAAAAAAATACTGAAATGTACCGACTTATACAGGGCAAATATACCAATAAAGTAATGATTTTATTAACATGTTTTATTCAATCATCACCATCAAAATGAATGTTACAATTGTATTTTAACATTCTTTTCGAATGTATATAATTGACACAACCTCCTTCATTGCATTCCCGAGGCAACCCGGCCACTGCTTTCGGAGTGAAGCCCTTCGACCTAGGGGGGGGGGGGGGGTTCGATGGGATTCAAAGGCCCCACAGAAGGTGGTACAAACCTCGGATTGAACCATTATCATAATCTGGGTAAAAACAAGGAAAATACGAGCTCTTTTTATATAGAATAAGGGTGACAAACGAGCACACAGTCCACCTGGTGGTCAGTGGATGCTGTAGCTCATAGACATCTACATTTATCCTCGATTAAATCAAAAAAACGCAGATGTGTTGTCACCCCTGAGGACTAAGATGGAATGCCTGGTTTCCAGTAAAAAGGGTCTCCGGATCTCTACACTCACCATACGAAACACAGCAGTATTAAGCTGCTATTTTACGCTGGTATTCTGTGACTGCGAGAGCGTGGTCCTTCTCCGGTCGAGCCGACCCATTCCTGCTACAACCATAATATAGCTGCAGCGTGGCTCTACCAAGTATAAAGAAAGCTCTATTGAAATTATGACAAAAATGTGCTACTAATTTGGGGGAATTACCGAATTACCGAAAAAATAATCAAGTGCTGAACAGAAAATCATTTCACTTAAACTAGACGTATTAGACGATTCGATACTATTTGTAATTCATTAGAAAAATATTTTATGTACCTACTTACCTATTCATACAACCGAAAATTTTAAATCCAGACCTTATTTTGAAAACAATAGATTAAGTATTTATTGTATAGTTAAATAATTCTGCAACGGCGCCCGCCTATCGTTTTCTATCGGTAACTTAATGATCTTTGCTCCTAAATAAAATGTAGACTATAAATCTATATATAAATCGGAAAAATTCCCTTAACATCAATGTCAACAATCCAGAACAATCGCTACGGTGTTACCATAACTTCTTATCTTCTTTCTTTGTTTTTTGACACATTCTGACTTTTCACAATAGAGTGAACCGAGCCCCATTTACTTTATTTCCTGCATTCACTCATCGTTCAATATCCTTATCATATCTCCCATCCCTGCTGAATACACATCCCAAATATACGAACTCATCCACTTGCTCAATTAACTCTCCTATTCTTATTTCACATACCGTTTTGCTTTCTTCTCTTTCAAAAACCATCACTTTCGTCTTACTTGCATTCACTTTCATTCCCCTTTCTTTTAATGACCTGTTCATTAATGTAACCATCATTTGCCACTCGACCGCCGACGACGCAAGTATGACTTGATCATCGGCGTACAAAAGGCATTTGATGGTTAACTCACCCATTCTTAACCCGCATTCTTCAACTTTCAAATTTTCCAAACAACTGTCCGTAAGTAGGTTGAACAGCCACGGTGAAGCTACACAGCCCTGCCTGACACCTTTATGGATGCCAAACTAGTCCGAGTAGACCCCGTTGATTCTAACACAAGCACTCGAGTCCCTATACAGAGACTTTAATGCCTGTATTAAACCAGCGCTCAACCTAAATGCGTTCAGCGTTTGCCATAACACATCCCTGTCCACTCTGTCATAAGCCTTTTCCAAGTCCATGAACGCACAAAAAACTTTTTGGTTTTTCGCCAAAAACTTCTCCGCGATCATGCGCATGGAAAAGACTTATCTGTACACCCCATTCCCACATTTTTGCACATCCCAATTTTTTTCATCAGTTTCTTTCATAACTCTTTCGATTAGTACTTTAGCATACAGTTTTCCCACAACGCTAAGAAGGCTGATACCACGGTAGTTATTACAGTCCTGCTGTGACCCTTTTCCCTTATATATTGGGACAATCACGGCTTTGCACCAGTCTCCCGGTAGTTAGTTCCCAACATAAATTAAACAAGGTGTGCAGCAGGCATGCCACCACGTCCTCTCCAGCCCTTAGCATTTCGAGTGAAACTCTATCATATCCGGCTGCCTTATCTACTTTCATGCTTTTCATTGCCTTCATTATTTCATCTGTAGTTATCTCCCTATCTCTTTCATCTTCTTTCGGAATTTCTATTTCATTTAGTTCACACGTCTCCTCACTCATAAATACGTTTTCAAAAAATTCCTTCCATCTCTTTAGACTCAACACCTCATCATTCAGAATACAGCTATTCTCGTCTCGTATCGCATTCAATCTAGGCTGTTTTGAATGTCCCCTGGTATTTCTTACGAGTTTCCAGAACATTTTAATATTTGCCTGGAAGTTATCCGATATTCTTCTATCATTCTTATCCGTTCTTTCTTGCTTTTTTCTTTCAACTAATTCTTTTTCTCTCATTTAGACGTTTAAATTCTGCCTTTTTCTTTCAATCTCATCATTCTTACCGCCAGAATTACCAGCTTTGGTCGCTGGTAAATCTAGCCATGCTCTCTTCTTTGCTTCAACTTCCATACGTACCTCATCATCCCACCATAACGTATTGTCTTTCTTTTCATTCGTTCTCTTACTAACACCACATACTTCGGTAGCTGCATCCACTAAACCTTTCTTAACATTATGCCACACATTCTCCTAGTTTAACTCATTCACATACAACTCATCCAAATTACTTATATTTTCTCTCAGTCTACATTTGTACTTCTCTTTCACATCTTCATCTTGCAATCTCTCAATTCTTATACGCTGTAACGCAGTGGTAGACACAGATGTCCGATGCCGCCAACGTCTGAATAAACCCCTAATTCGGCATAAGACCAGATAGTGGTCCGTCTCTACGTTGGACCCCCGGTAAACCCTTGTATCCACCACTGCACTCCTCATTCTTTGATTTCGAATCAAAATCAAAATCAATAAAATATACAGAAAAAGTATTAAATACTGAATCTAATTGCGCTCACTGACTGTTCTGTTCTCGCCCGCGACATATTTAAATATGTATATATAGGCGCTTGGAGCAGCGAATAGCCGCGCGTATTGAATCACATCGAGCCTCCCCCTAGCTCGAGAAGCCTCACTCCGAATGCAGGGGTCGGGGTGCCTCGGGACTGTAGCCAGACCGGCAGAAGCGTAAGTCCTCGTTTACGAGTCTATTTCGATGAAGCTGTAAAGGCAGCAGGGCCAACAGGCCAACAGCATACACTACTAGGGGTTGCAAACCGGGATCCCGAATTTCGAAAATACCGGGATACCAGACCGAAACGAAAGCTTTAAAATACCGGAATTGAGTGAACGGAAACCGGTATTTACGACTTTTCGGTATTTCATTTTAAATCTTTGTTAAATAATATTATGTCAAAATTTTTTAAATAGCCCACGTTTTCCGCGTGGTGGATGCTAAGGCAACGCGGCTTGACTATGCAACGCAAGTCGCGCGACTACACTCTGGAGTGAGTGAGAGAGAGTACCTACTCCCGAGTCCTGAGCCGACGACGAATCCGCCCGCTCGCCTATACAACTAATGACGGTGCTAGTGTAATGATCGCATTTGGAAGAGAAGTAGCACTTTTCCACCAGCGATATCTTGCTCATGGTATACAGTTACCGATATTAGACGTGCTCTATAAAAAAGAAAACAGTTCTCAAACGCAACTAAGAGAACTGGAAGATCACGATTCTTATGACTTTGCTTTGGAATGATATGGATAAGATTACTATGACGAGGGAATGACTGGGTGTTACCATCTTCTTGGGATCCTATAAATTATAAAATTAAATCCCAAAACAAGCATACAGTTGCAAGACTTCAAGATACGCCCATTCTGCGTACATCGGACGAAAAACTAATAATTGCTAACTGAAGGTAACACTGGGAAGGGAATATAAAATAAATTAAAATACGCATTTTTGTTAATTTAGGGAAATATTGTTTTATTTTCTGTTTAATTCCAATTTCTTGCTTTGTTTTGTATCTATTGTGATTAGACCGTGAATAAATGTTTTTTCTTTCTTTCTTTCAATAAAATTCGTAAAATTTAGTTTCATTAAAACTTCTTCAATTCATTTAAAAGTAAACTTATAACATTCCTTGCTATCGAATTTAACCTATGAACCAGATTTTCTTCTTCTCTAGATATATCGCTTTTGAAACCGGTGGTAGAATAGAAGTTTTAGATGATCGTAAAGTGAAGAAAATATATGACTCTTTCTAACTACACCATGGAACAAAGAAAGCTCTTACTTGATTTCCATGAAAAAAGTGAAAAAAAAGGTAAATCGCCCAAGAGCATTTTATGTTTTATTAAAGCTGAGGATAATGAAGAAGTTTATAAGAACATGAAGAAGTAAGCCTATGAAGAAGTTACAGTTAGCAGGAGTCAAAGATGTTTATATCTTTGGCAGGAGTATTTTATGTTATTGTTAAGGTTGATTACTGGAGGTTTCTTATGTTTAAATAGTTTAAAATAACTTAGCAGCAGTGAGTTATTTATTAAACTTTAAATAAATGATTGGTTTTTTTAAACAAATGTGATTTTCTTATCATATCACACTTTTATTGATTGGCTGGTGACAATACGCTTATGAAAATTACGGTTACATTACATATTTTTAAATATTTTTCTCACTATGAAACTACCGGAATCTCGGTATTCATTAAAAACTAATACCGAAAATACCGGTTTTTGAAAAGAGGTCCGGTATTGCGACCCCTATACACTACCCGAAAAAAAATAAACTGAAAAATTAGTGAGGGAATTAAAAAAAAACAGTAAGTCTTATCCAGCAATTTTTTCAGCATTAATTAGAGGACCTTTATATTGTGCATGTAAAACAAAAGAAAATATATAAAGAGAAAAAAATAATTTTAAAATTACGAGGGATTATGGTCTAGTTTTAAAATTGCTGATAGTTTTTTTTTTAATGTCACTCTAGTTTTTAAAGCACGCATTGGTGGAGGCAGATCGTTTCAGCAGCGAGAAGCTGCATACCAGAAGGACCCTCTAAATGCCTTTGTTCTATATTTTCGAATAACAAAGAAGTTAGAACTTAGAACATTTACATTTCGGATATTTTGACCGTTCGCTAACCCACACTAATTTGTCATATAAGTAACGAGGTGTTTTTGAAAAAATTATTCCAAATAATAAGGTAGCAAGGTGTAATCCTCGACGCGACGACATTTTTAATAGGTTTGCATTATTAAGAAAAAGAGTAACATGAGTACGTGGTGGTATGTGAAAGCAGAACCTCGCACACGCATTTTGTACACGCTGTATGAATCTCTGAGTCCTACTTAATAGACATGGTCCAAACACTAATTTAATTTGGATAACAGTAATTTAATTTGGACAAAATCAAAGACTCACATAGTCTAATCCTTGTTTTCTGTTAGAAATTACCTGATTTTATATAAGATTTTTAATCTATAAAAACAGTTTCGTACACTTTCTGTGACATGTGCTTCGAAACGCAGATGGTTATCAAGCTTTAGGCCAAGGTTTCTAGCCTCGGAGATTTGATCAATTGGATTGTTTCCAATTTTTAAAACTACTGGGACATTTACAAGTTTAGCAATCATTTTTTGACCCCATTAACATAAACTTAGATTAATCAGGATTTAGAACCAAAGAATTTAATTTTGACCAAGCAGAAATAGCCTTTAAATCGTAATTTATTTTATTAATAGCTTGAAGAAGGCCCATTGGCGATGGTATAAATGAAAGGTACATTTGCCGGTCATCAGCATATAGGTGGTAGTGACAGTGATTAATGTTCTTAACTATATCATTAATTAATAATTAATTAATTAATTAATTAATAATTCTTTATTGCATGTCACAAAGTATAAAGTTGGAACAATATATTTACAGAACATGTGACACCCTGTACGGGCGTAGCATATTAAAGCGGAGTTTAAATTTTTAATTAATATAGAATTAATTTTCATTTCATTCAAATTACAGTATTTATAGTAGTATTTATAGTACACAATATATAAATTATAATATAAAATGTCAGACTAAATAATACTTACACATTTGTTTTAAAAATTAAATTTCATTAAATATTGTCAACTGATCATTCGTCATTTATATTATGTAAATAAAGTTTAAAAATTTTGATGAAAAATACTAACAATGTTAAATATGTAAATAGAAATAAAGAAAATTGTCAAATAATAAAAATTGATTTATAATTTATCATTAAAATATTCATTCAAACTATAATATGTTTTTACAATAAGCATTCTCTTGAGTACTATTTCAAATTTACGACACTGGAGGGCTTTTATTGTATTAGGTAAATGATTGTAAACCCTTATAGCCATGTAGTAGGGACCATTTTTATATAATGTGAGATGTGTGGCAGGAGCAACCAGATTATAACCTCGGCGTGTGCCGTAGCGACTGTGTCTGTCTTCAAATCGCTGGAAATACTGAGGATTTTTCCTAACAAATCGGCATAATTCATAAATGTACATGCTCGTTACAGTTAGTAAGTTATATCTGGGGAATAACCTTCGACATGAATCTCTTGGAGCTGCGAATGTGATGATTCTAAGGCAGCGTTTTTGGAGCATGGATACCGCGTGTACCTCGGTAGAGTTTCCCCAGAATATGATGCCGTATCTTATCCAGGCAGCTGCGTGGCTGTGGTACGCAGTAAGTGCGCACTGCTCGTTAGTTTCCTTACGTAGCTTACGCAGGGCATAGCAAAAACTGCTCAACTTACTCACAACTCTTTCTACATGAGTTTTCCATGAAAAAGTTGAGTTTATTATTATCCCGAGGAATGAAAATGTACGAACTTCCTCAATATTTATACCTTGGGAAGATATACCGATCGGGACTTCTGATCTCTGATATGGACGAAACTGCATTATTTTGGTCTATTCAAAATTGCCTCTAATTCATTTACAATTTACTAAGGCAATGGGTTATTTTTTCCTGCAAACTACATAGATTTTTTTTGTTTACAAGTAATTATAACTGTCGCGTCATCCGCAAACAAAACGACTCTATGTGGTGCTACTGAAGGAAGTTCGTTGATATAAATAGAAAACAACAAGCATCCTAGGACACTACCCTGCGGTATAGAACCTGTTACTGTTGCAGTGGACGAATTTATGTCATAGATCAGTTTTCGATATTCATTTAAATGTGATACCCGCACGTACTGTTTTCTATTCGCAAGATAAGAAGAGAGCCATTCGTGCGGTTTCCCTCGTATACCTAGCGAATATAGCTTTTCCAGCAAGGGCCCATGCAAAACGCGATCGTATGCTTTGGACATGTCCATAAAAATAGCTATAGCACATCTTCCTTCATTTAGAGCATTCTGAATTTCTAACATGCAGTCAAATACAGCGGACGTAGTAGAATGATTTTTTTGGAAACCATGCTCAGTGCCGTCTTTAAGGCAGGGCCCGCAGGGCCCTGGCCCGAGGCCCCGAGGTAGGCAGGGGCCCCACAATTCTGAAAATTTTCGATATACAACAACAAATTTTATAACATAATAAGAAAAATATCAAATCACACACTTGGTAAAATAGAAACAAGATTTAGAAAATTTGTTTAAAAATTTATTTTTGCACTAAAATAACAGTAATTATATACAGCTTAAAAAACTTTTTTTCTCGATTTCTTCGCAGCAAAATTAGATATAAAATTTAAGGATTTTCCATCCCTTACATAGGCCCCAGCCAGTACCTTGGCCCATAGCCTCGTTGATCCTAAAGACGGCACTGACCATGCTGATATTTACTAAAAATGCTGTATTTTTCAAAAAAATTATATATTTTACTACAAATTATTTTCTCGAAAATTTTTGAAATTACAGACAGTAATGCAATGGGGCGATAATTGGATACAGCAGTTTTATCGCCTTTTTTAAAAATAGGTTTTATCACGGCTAATTTTAGATTTTCCGGGAAAACGCCATCCTTATACGATTGATTTATAAGAAAAGTTAAGGGCTTTACAAACTTATCTTAAACTCACAGAATACCAGCGTGAAATAGTAGCTTAATGCTGCTGTATTTCGTATGGTGAGTGTAGAGAACCGGAGACCCTTTTTACTGGAAACGAGGCATTCCATCTCAGTCCTCACGGGTGACAACGCATCTGCATTTTGATCTTTAATGGAGGAGGATAGATGTAGATGTCTATGGGCCGCAGCAACCACTTACCATCAGGTGGACTGTGTGCTCGTTTGTCACCCTATTCTATAAATAAATAAAAAAAAAAAAAAAAAAAAAAAAAAAAAAAAAAAAACTTATCTACGTAATATATGAGTAGAGCGGCTGGGATTTCATCATATCCGCATGAATTGTTTCTTTTTAGTCCCATTATCGCTTTTTTTACATCAGCTTCTGTAACACTACTAAGATATAGTGAATTTGGCAAGGATACTCGAGATGGCCGCTTATTTAGAGAGGAGCAGTTATTTGAACTTATAGTTATATAATAATTATTGAATAAGTTTGCAACTTTACTTGGAGATGTTATATTTAAAACGTCATTACGTAAACAAATGTTTTCATATTTTACACTTTTAACTTTTTTGGTTTTTTCATTTATCATAGCCCACATAGTTTTATATTTATTACGTTACGTTTGCACTCCTTTTATGTAAGATTCTTTTTAGTATTTTGCTGTAGATTTTTGTATAAGATTTTAAGGCTTCATTATTATAGTAGTTAGTAAGATAACGTAAAACACGTTTGTTGTAGCAACATTTTTTAATGCCTTTTGTTGCCCATCTTGTCTTTTCTTTATTTTGTAATTTATACAATTTTCGTGGAATATTTTCATTTAAAATAGACTTGATTTGGTTCTGAAATGTATTATAGTTTGTATTTATATCACTCGTTGGGGTCATTATATTAAATCAATTAATTTCATTTAGTTTAATTCTGAATTTTTTCATATTATTCTCATTAAAAAGTCGTTTGTTTATTTTATAAGTAATATTATTTCTATTTATGTTCAGAAGTTTATCTGCAGAATATAGCGTGTAAAGAACAGGCCCAAGTACCGAGCCCTGTGGGACGCCTCGTGTAACATTCTGGGGGGCTGATTGAATCTCAGTACCGTCACTTTTAATAATTTCTACACATTGTTGCCTTCCCGTGAGATAACTGTCAAATTTTGACTGCATTAGCATCAAAGCCATAGAATGCCAACTTAGCCAGGAGTAATGACTGATCGATCGAATCAAATGCTCGGGAGTAGTCTAAGAACACTAAAACTGAGCACCTCAAGCAAAGGTGTAGTAGTGCTGTGGCCCTTGCGAAAACCAGATTGCATAATAAGCAGTACGCCATTAATTTCAAGGTAATCTGTCATCTGCTTGCAAACTACACACACTACTCAACACACTACACAGACATTAGTTAAAGTGGTGACCCCGACGTGATCCAGTGCTGTGCTCTCCCATGCCTGTGTAGTTTATAACGTCAAAAATGACGTCCATGGAAGAGAAACCAGAAGCGGAGATATCTCAAATAACGGTTCCGTCGAGAATCCCGAAATTTTGGGAAAATCAGCCGCGCACGTGGTTCATACAGGCCGAATCCGTACTATACAACTAGAAGCTCTCGGATGCTGCTAAATACCATCTGGTTATTGCAAAGCTGGGGAAGAATGTCGTACAGCAAGTCACGGATATCCTAGTGAATCCTCCAGCTGAGGGAAGGTACGACTTGCTGAAGTCAACGTTGCTCACTATCTTCGAGCAGTCCGAAACGCGCCAAATCACCAAATTCATTGGCGAGATGGACCTCGGAGACCAGCGCCTATTCCAACTGCTGCGTAAAATGAAGGACCTGGCCAGGGATCGATTTAAGGATGAGACTCTGAGCGTTTTATGGCAGAACCACCTACCAGCCGCAGTTCGTGCCGTACTGGTGGTTACCGGTACCAAAGACCTCAAAACGCTAGCTTCTGTAGCAGACGAGGTCATGGAAACAATGCAACCTATCAGCGTGGCAGGGGTAGAATCGACTTCGTCAGACAACGCTTCCATCATTGCTGAAATCGCTAAGATTAACAAGCGGCTGGATAAAATGGCCATGAGCAAATCGCGGTCCCAATCACGCGGACGTGACAGGACCCGAGCCCGTTCGCAGACTCAAGGTCGCCGCAGCCGTACTCCTGGACGCGCTGCTGCTCGGGACAAATGGCTGTGTTTCTACCACTATCGCTTCAAGGCTAGGGCGCAGAAATGTGTTCAGCCGTGCGCTTGGAAACCGGAGGAAACGGGAAACTAGATGCCATGCAGCAGGAGAAGGCGAGTAGTTGCATAGGCATCTCTAATCATCGCCTCAGCATAAGAGATAAGTCCAGCAACCTTATTTTCCTAATTGATACCGGTGCCAATATATCTGTTTTACCGCGAAATAAAGTGAATGTTAAATCGTTTGGTAATGGATGTTCTGAATATATTTTATATGCAGCAAATGGCAGCAAAATAAACACTTACGGTGTTAAAACTTTAAGTTTAGATTTAGGGATGCGCAGAGTGTATCAGTGGACATTTGTTATCGCGGACGTGCGTCAGCCAATTTTAGGTGCAGATTTTTTAGTGCATTATAAGTTGTTGGTCGACGTAGCGTTTCGCGAACTAATTGACGAGGTAACAAATTTAAATGTTTTAGCTTCTATTGTTTTCTGTCAAGAACAGTCAGTCCAGACCATAGATAAGTGTCATCCTTTTTATGATTTGTTAGCACAATATCCTGATATCACCAAGCCGGTTTCAATTAAAGAACCACCCAGACATTCGGTATACCACCATATAGAGACTAATGGCCCACCGGTGCACGCTAAAGTAAAACCGTTACCGCCGCATCGATACTCAAAGGTTAAGGAAGAGTTAAGGCTTATGCAACGGTTGGGGATTTGCTGGAAAACGCGGTTTGACTATCAACCTGAATAAATGCTTATTTGGAAAGTCTAAAATAGATTTTTTGGGTTTCGAGGTATCCGCGGAAGGTATTCGTCCTCTTAAAGATAGAGTTGATGCTATTTGAGATTTTCCGAAACCAGTAACTATTGAAGAACTCAGGAGATTTTTGAGTATGGTCAACTTTTATCGTTTACAATTTGCCCAATGCTGTGGAATATCAAATGGAGTTAAATAAGTTTTTAAAAAACTCTAAGAAAAAAGACAAAGCTAAAATTAAATGGGATGATAAGTCAAATAAAGCATTTATTCAATGTAAAACTAAGTTGCAAAATGCCGCAAGCATATCGTATCCGAAACCCGACACCCCGCTCGCACTTATGACGGACGCATCGGATTCAAGCGTGGGAGCGGTATTGCAACAGCAAGTAGGTAATGCATGGTCACCGCTAGGGTATTTTTCAAGAAAATTATCGCCTACTCAACAAAAATACTTACGATAAAGAACTTGTAGCTATTTATCTTGCAGTGAAATATTTTAGAAATGTGGTTGAAGGTCAAGATTTAGTAATTTTTACGGACCATAAACCCTTAATTTTTGCGTTTTCAAAAATAAATAGTAAAGATGAGTTGCCTAGGCGCGTGAGACAACTACTTTTCATTAGCGAGTGCACTACGAACATTAAACACATTGAAGGTGATAAGAATGTAGTAACGGACGCGTTATCAAGGATAGACACCGTAACTTGTTCGACCGTATTAGATTAAACAGCAGTGTCAGCAGTGCACAAAATAACGACGAGCAGCTAGTTAGTCTACGCAATTCTAATAAGTGGAATTTTAAACAGATATGTATTCCTGGCAGCAACTTACCCGTTTGGTGTGAAATGTCTACCAATCGGGCGAAGCCATATTTACCGGAACAATTTAGACGCTTAGCTTTCGACTCTGTTCATAGTCTTAGCCACCCCGGAATCCGTACCTCGCGTAAGCTAATGAGTGACAGATTTTTCTGGGTTAATATGAACAAGGACGTAGGTAAATGGGCCAAGTCATGCGTTGCATGTCAACGTGCTAAAGTTTATAGGCATAATACATCGGAACTAGGGAGCTTTCCTTTGGCTGAAAGATTTTCCCACATTCATGTCGATATAGTTGGCCCACTTAGTATTTCCTTACAAGACTATAGGTATCCGGTCACAATAATAGATCGACAGACCGGTTGGCCAGAGGCATTTCCAGTAAGAGATATATCTGCGGAAACGGTTTCTAAGGTAATTTTCGAGGGGTGGATTTCGCGTTTTGGCTGCCCCGTTCAGCTTACCAGCGACCAAGGCAGACAATTTGAAAGCAATGTTTTTCAAAATTTAATGAAATATTTAGGTGTTTATAAAACCAGGACTACCCCATACCACCCACAGAGCAATGGGCTGGTTGAGAGGTGGCATAGATCCCTTAAGGCCGCGCTTATGGCCAGGTTGGATTCTAAAACTTGGGTTGAGGAACTGCCTATAGTTTTGTTAGGCCTGCGAGCAGCTCCGCGTTCAGACACGGGCGTTAGTGCCGCCGAATTAACATACAGTCAGTCTCTAAGGCTGCCCGGAGAATTTTTGGTGATAAATGTAATTCAAAAATTTTAAATCACAGCGAATATGTCGAACGTTTACGAAAAATGATAAGCGAGCTGAAACCTAAGCCTACGGCACATAAGGATTCTCGCACAGTATTTGTTCATAGCGATTTAAATAGCTGCACGCACGTTTTTGTTAGGAGTGACCTCATACGGAAATCATTACAACCTCCATACGAGGGGCCTTTCAAAATTTTGGAACGAAAAGGAAAAGTTTTCCTAATACAAATGCCCGGTAGAGATGTATTTATATCCGTAGATAGGCTTAAACCTGCTTATATTAGTGATAGCCAAAATGTAAAAAACGTAGATAATAGTAGTGATAAGCACATTTCTTTAAGAGATGGTAATATTAACATAAGCGGAGCGGATACAGTTGATCGCCCGCTCAGCTACACCACGCGTAGCGGCCGTATTTCAAACAAGCCCGTACGTTTTAATTTATAATTTACATAAGTCTATTCAATAAATATTATTTAGCGTTATTGGAAAAATTAGTTCTTGTCGGCGCTGACTTTCGTGTAGTACATACGTACATTCTCCTAATAAACAAACTATAATTTTAATATTAAATAATGGGTAACACGGTGAACAAGGATGAGGTAGTTATCGCACAGTCTGAAGCAGCAATGAAAGAGACAATAGTGCGATCGTATATTGGTTGGGCTGTTGCGATTTTGGTGATAACCGTTATGATCCTGTATTTTTTCTGCCGTTACGGGACGGCTCAGGTTAAGAAGTGGGTGTGGAAGCAGGTGGGGTTCGTGCAGGAACAAGCCTTGCAAATGACTCAAGCTACCAGAGCTAGCTTCCGAAGAGCTCACGGCTCGCCCAAATCGCCGACTAAAATAGAAATATGTTAACGGGTTGCGTTAAATGGTGTTTGGCGATATCAGACGTACTGTTTCGTTTATCTAGCTTGTAAGTAGTGTTTAAGAGAATATGCCCTAACAATTTAAGCAGATTCAAAACTTGTATTATAATACTGGTGCCAATTAATTTTTTTTAACTGAAATGAATTAAAATGTGTAATATAATATACCTATGTTTTAACTTTTATCATTGCAACTCGCTGTTATTGTTAAATGCATGTAAGTCGAGCGTTGATAGCTACTGACGCATCAAATGTAAATCTCAGTGTTAAGACATATGATACCAAGTGTTTGTGCATTACGAGTTGATAAGCAATACGTTGTCACCCGGTTCTGCCTATACCTTATTGTTTGTATATCCAAATTTAATTGTATCTTAAAATAATTTTCTTTTTTTTTTTGGGGGGGGGGGGGGAGTGATGTAACTACACTTACGTACCTATGTAACTAATACACTTAGTATAGTACCTATATAACTGAATTGTAGTCAGTGACGATCGGGTCGGCACTTTTGTTACACGCGAATGAAATGTAATTAAACGCTATCTCTTACAAGGACTTATTTCATTTCTCAACACACTACACAGACATTAGTTAAAAATGTAGCAGTTATTGTTATTAATGAGGCAAATTAATAATACTAATTAACAAATATAGTGGACGGGAAATATCGGGAACACTGTGTACTGTATTCTATCACATTCTCTTCTAGGCTAAATCCTATAGACGTATTTGTTTGTTTCATTTTAGTGCAGGTTTATCATTTCATCGAATTTCAATCAGAACAACTGTAAAGAAATTTTCATATGAAAAAAAAACACAAAATATATAATTATAATTTATTTTATAATATACAGCGGTTGGTCCTTCGAGCCGGATTGTGTTACGGCTGGTCTCCTGCACCGAGCACGGCCCCACTGTAGGCCAGGTCCCAGTAGTGCTCCACGCCATGCTTCTGGAAGTGTTCGCGCGCCTGCTTCTCTGTCGGCATCACCTGGAATAGAACCTTCACTGATTACCGTGTTTTCTAAAACTACGTGAAGATTATTATAAAGTAGCACTCGTTACTCGAAGAAGTTTTTTTTTAATAGATTACGATTACGAATAAAAACACACATGCGTCGTTACCCGTGAGGACTAAGATGGAATGCCTCCTTTCCAGTAAGAAGGGTCTCCGGTTTTCTACACTCACCATACGAAATACAGCAGCGTTAGGCTGCTGTTTTACACTGGTATTCTGGGAGAACGTGGTCCTTCCACGGTCGAGCCGATTTATTCGTGCTACAACTATACTGCTAATATAGCTGCAACATTCAGCGACTACTGCACCAGGATGATCCGCTCGCGTAGGCTTCGACCACCTAACCTTAGGCCCACCCTACACGTGTCCCCCGAGTTGTGCTAAACGAGCGACAAAGCCGAAGGAATAGACTCGGCTCCTCGCCGTGTGGTAGTAGCGTAAAATCTACCACTCCTAGTTTCGTACCATGAGACACAAAATAAAAGAAATAGCCCCTTGTTCCCGGCGCCCCTTATACGGGGCAGGGGTGCGAAGAATCTCCGGGAGTAAAACCGGCGACGAGGTTCGCCACCGGCCACGTCCTGTCTCCCGGAGGGGCGAAAAGTGGATTGCGGAAGCCCGTCTGGCTACTCTGAATTTATGTAGAGTAATGAATGATAAGATGAATGAAGTACGCGAAATAATCAATGATAGGGGAATAGATGTGTTATATGTGAATAAGACAAATCGAAAGGGAAAGGATGTCACTGCACGTGGCATGTATACCGCATACTGGTCTGGTGTAGACGAGATCGAGCGGGCATGCCAGGGAGTAGGTATCATCCTTTCAGAAAGAATGGGCCAATGTGTGAAAGAGTATGACTGTGTAAGCCCAAGACTGCTACGGATACGAATGAAAGTGGGCTTAAAAAGCTGTTTGCTGCTAGGGGTGTACGCCCCAGACATGTCTAAGCCCACTCATAACCGGGAGCAGTTTTGGGAGATGGTAAGGATGGTGTTAATGACATGTAAGAAAAATGAAAATATTGTTATGTTAGGAGATTTTAATGGAAGGGTTGGGGTGAAGAGGTCTGTCTACGAAAGGATATTGGGTACGTTTGGTGATGAAAGTATAAATGAGAATGGTAAAGACCTTCTCACTGTATGTGTGGAAAGGAATCTTTTTGTGACGAACACTTTCTTTCGTCATAAGAAGATTCACAGATTTCATAATTGTAGGTGAAAGAATGAGGAGCGCAGTGGTAGATACAAGGGTTTACCGGAGGTCCAACTTAGGGACGTATCGTTACTTGGTGTTATGTCTAATTAATGGTCTATTCAAGCGTTGGCGGCATCGGACGTTACAGCGTATAAGAATAGAGAAGTTACAAGATGAAGATGTGAAACAGCAGTAGATTGGTGGACTAAGGGAAAATACCAGGTGTTTGAATGAATTGTGTATGAACGATTTAAACTTGAAGACTATGTGGGATAATGTTAAGAACGGTTTGGTGGATGCAGCCACCGAAGTATGTGGTGTAAGTAAGAGAACAAATAAAACAAAATAATACGTCCTGGCGGGATGATGAGGAACGGATGGAAGTTGAAGCACAGAAGAGAGCATGGCTAGTTTTACTAGCAACCAAAGCTGGTAATTCCGACGGCATGAATGATGAGATTAAAAGAAAAAAGGCAGACTTTAGACATCTAAATAAGAGAGTAAACGAATTAGTTGAAAGGAAAAAGCAAGAAAGAACGGATGAGAATGATAGAAGGATATCTGATAACTTCCAGCAAATATTAAAATGTTCTGGAAACTCTTAAGAACTGCCAGGTGAAATTTAAAACAGCCTAGAATTAATGCTATTTGATGCGATGACGGATTTCTTCTGAGTGACAAAGTCCCACTGGGTTTCTTGCTGGTTCTTCCCAGGACAGAGATTTTTTTTGCGAACTAGTGGTAAATTAAAAAAGTGACTTTCAATAAGTATTGTTATAATCTACATTGAATAAAAAAGTTTCTGTTTCTGTTTCGAATTTAAAGAGATGGAAGGAATACTTTGAAAGCGTGTTTATAAGTAAAAAGTCGTCTGAATTAAATGAACTAGAAATTCCGAAAGAAGTGGAAAGGGGTATGGAGATAAGTGTAGATGAAATAATGAAAGCAATGAGAAGTATGAGTTTAGAGCGTGGTCCTTCCTCGGTCGAGTCGACCCATTCGTACTCTCACTCGTAATACAATTAATATAGCTGCAGTATGCTCTACCACGTAAAAATTAAGCTAATCAAGATTTAGGCCAGAGATTCCCAAACTATTTTGGGCAAGAGACCCCTTTTCCAAAATGAACTGATACTTCAGACCCCCAAGCCAAATTACTTTAAAAATCCTATCTCTAGTCTTTTTGCCCCATTGATACGAAATACCAACCAATTTAAAAACTTTGCTTTAAAAAGACTTTTCGCGTAGGATGCACGGTTCCGGAGATGTGCAGATCAATTAACTCTTATCTAATTGATATCCGCTGCGAGCCTCCACCGTCATTAGCGCTCCATTGTTCTTATCTACTTATCTATTGTTCGTTCAATACCGTCATTATCTACTCTTCCTCAGCGTGGTGCTATTGTATTATACTCCTTTGTTCCTATCTACACTAATCTGACTCATTAATAAAACACATTACCCAATTTTGTTAAATTTTTTATTTATAAAATACAAAATCTTATTACTTATTATCTATAAAATAGGAGCGAAACATCTCATCCACTAAAATGTCGTTGTACAATGTGTTCCCTGTAAATATACTCGTAAAACTATGCATTGAACATCCCTGAAACTTATATAGCAAATACATTAAGCAATATTCGCCACAAACTGAAGTCCACTCATTCTGAATCCTATCAACATTCCAGTTCCATCTTTTACAATTTCTTTTAAAAAACTCCAGATGATATCGTCGTTTGTCATTCGTATCGATATATAAAGCTACCCAATGTGACCCTGGTTTATCATCTGTATCCAAATTGCATATTATATACGTTGGTACGTGGGTGTACATGGGTAGTTTATTGGCAGCATAAACATTATTTTCTAGAGTGGGGTGAATCTTTTTTAGATGTTGTTGTACATCTAGTGTATCCATAATATTACTGCTATTAGTAGATTATTACAGTACCAATCTACTCAATGACTAATATAGGAATGATCAGTTATAGTGATTTCTAAATATTAAATTGCATTCTTTGTGTTATACAAAACGTATTTGAGTCACCAATACACTGAACAAGATCGACAGGAAGGACGTAGGAATGTAGAGATAAGCAACAGAATGTAAGGTAAGCTTGTTGACGCATAAAGATACTATCAATTCTACTGCAGAAATTCTTTAGATTAGAAGACCAAGCAACTGCAGTCATGGAGTTAGTGTATGGTCGTTTGACCGCAGTGGATCTATCAATACTACGTTTGTGTTACTTCAACGCATCAAAGGCCATGGATGTAAGTGTTTATTCTATTGACAAACTTACTTTTCTTTCTGTTATTTTCTTACGTGTGTATGATTTAGTGTTAACAAATTATATTTAAATATTATGTGTGTGTATATGGTTAAGCCGTGGTAGCTCAGATGGTTAGCGCAAAATGTAAAATTCACAGTACGCGACCCGGGTTCGATCCCCGCCGGCACCAATTAAATTGTAAATTACAATTTTAAGTGCTGATTTACCACGTGCTCAGCGGTGAAGGAAAACATCGTGAGGAATGCATGTCTGAGAAAATTTCGAAGGCATGTGAAGTTTGCCAACACGCATTGAGGTAGCGCAGCGAACATTTCCTAGCCCTAAAACCCTCTCAGAAATGAGAGGACGCCTATGTTCAGCAGTGGACTTTAATAGGTTGTAACTTTAACTATTTTAACTTTTATGATTAAGTGTTAACAAATTGATATTAACATGATAACTGTGTTGTTGCAGAAATCATTGAGCTTCGATGAAAATACCTATAAACAGTATTACTACTCGCCACTCTCTCCTCAAGAAGAGAGTGATGACATCGTCATTAATAATAACACATGCGATGGTGGAAAAAGAAAATCGCAATCGTTTGATCATTTTTTTGAAGCTGAATCAAAAATAAAAAAGAGGAAGCTGTTATCATCAACCGTAGCACGAGCCGCTAGAGATGGTGTATCATACATTTCTACTAATTCTGACGACGGAGACCAAGCGACGCATCTCATCAAAATTGAAATGTACGATATGAAGAAGCTATCCAAGATTCCAACTACTGATCATTGGAAACATGCTTCCACGAGGATTAAATATTACGTAAAGACTAATAAGGATAGCATCTACGACAACACAAACGCCCTCGTATACAATATTACAAAGACAATAGCAGAAAGTGAAAAAGTTAAAAAATACTTTTTTAACAATGACAGTCATTAGCTGATCATTAGCGAATGTGATTCTGTTTACTTAAATTACTTCCGTGTACTCATTATATTCTATTTCTAATCCTTTGTTAGACTTAAATATCGGACATTATTTGAAATTTGGGTATCAGTTGGTCTACCAACACTGAACTGTTACTTACTCTGCTACCTATTTTCTTCTTTACTATAAGGATGGCAAACTTCAGTGAAGTGTGCACCAGTGCTTTCTTCTCCACAACCATGGAAGAGAATACGGAACTATTCAACAGCGAATTAAATCAGGAGTTGTCTAAAGTTTGTGATGAAATGGAGAAGGATCAACTGTTCGATTCATCGTATGATGATGAGTTGTATAATCACTGTGCGATGGTTGAAACACAGTTTAAGTAAGTAAAATAAACATTCATTTCGATCGTAATTTACACAATGTCTTGTACAGTTTTTAATAAATTTAAACATTTTAGTAGTCAACCACTACAACTTGGAAGAGGAACGAAGCGAACGAGCAGCAAAGAACCCAAGATCATCAAAAAACCAACAACGGAAGCAGAAGCGCCTACCTCTGCAGGGAACAGTATCAGTAACGATGATCAAGTGGAATGTCTAACGTGTCATATATTTATCAAGAAACGGTATTTAGCTAATCATTTTAAAAGTAATGTTCACAAAAATAATCTTTTAAATTCACATAATTCTTTATCAAACGTTAGTGTTATTGAATCTGCTTTTGGAAATAGGATTTTAACTTATAAAATCAAGAGTAGAGTAGATAGTTCGACATTGGTAAATTTTGAAACTCCTGAACTATTTTTAAATTCTATTAAAGATGATATTTTATTTTTAATACAAGAGTGTATTCATCAACACATAATTTTTAAAGTAAACTTCATATTGCATGCTGATTTTGTTCAACAAACTAAAGATATTCATGATACGTTCGATTTTCAAACGCTTGACTATATTATTTGTCAAGGAGATGACTTAAATATTTTTTTTTCATCTTTAAATGATACAATTACTACTAAAATTAGTGCATTTGAAAAAAAAAGATAGTGGATGGAGTCTAAAAAACATAAAATCTATAGACATGAATGTTAATAAATTTAACCCCCTACGCGGTACTTCATACATAGATCTTCCTCGTGACATAAAATTAAAAAAGGCTGTTATAAATGTAAAAAGCAAGGATTATTTTTGTTTTAAATGGGCGTTACTCTCGGCGTTATATCCCGTAAACAAAGACGCGGATCGTGTATCATCGTACGTTAAATATGCAAATAAACTTAAATTTGATGGTATTTCCTTTCCAGTTAAAATTTCTGACATAGCAAAAGTAGAGAAATTAAATGATATTAGTATTAATGTTTTTGGGTTAGAATATAATAAAGAAAAACGATGTAATTCTATAGTAGGTCCAGTATTTTTAACAAAGTGTCGTAAAGATAGACATATCAATTTATTATTTTTTTTCCACAGATACAAAAAATCATTATTGTTAGATAAAAAATTTATCGCGGTTAGTTAGTAAACAAATTTCAAAAGACGGTCACATCATGTACATTTGCGAAGCATGTTTACTTCACTTTCCATTTCAGGAAAGTTTAAATAGCCATGAACAATACGATTGTGCCCACATTTGTACAGAATTACCAAACAGTGAAACTTTAAAAAAAAAAGAATTGGTTTGGTCAACCTATTTCAGAGGATAAAATAAAATTTGATAGTTATGAAAAAAAGTTAAAGATACCATTCGTAGTTTACGCTGATTTTGAAGCATTTTTAAAACCAATAGAATCATGTTCTAACGATCCTTCCAAATCTTTCACACACAATATTCAGAAACATGAAGTACATAGTTTTGGTTATTATATAAAATGTTCATATGATGATAAATTATCAAAATATGTAACATATTGCGGCCCCAACTGTGCAAAAGTGTTTATGGAAAGTTTATCTAACAATCTCAAAGAAATAAAGACTTCAAAAATATCCTCCACTTCCGCTAACAAATGAAGACAAAAACTAAATTTCAAATGCAACCATTTGTCATATTTGTGAAACAGAGTTAGCAGAACATTTTTATGATTTTGATTGGTACACCGGTAGTTTTATAGGTGTTGCTCACGAATCATGTAGCTCGAAGTTCAGAAAACCTCGTTATATACCAATATTTTTACACAACCTTAGTCACTACGATGCTCATTTTATTGTTCACGCGTTAAACTTTTGTGATGGTGAAGTCGAAGTTATCCCTCAAAATAAAGAAAAATATATATCCTTTTCCAAAAAATTAAAAATGAATAACCACGAAATTATATTAAGATTTATAGATTCATTTAAGTTTTTATTGTAGTGTATGTGCCTCCACCCTACTAGCATATATGTACTTACTCTTAAGAATAATGGAACAGTCTAATTAAAGATTTGGTACCAACCACACGTCTTCTTCATTGACACCTTTCCTACATTACATGGCGACACTGCCAGGCGGTGCGCGTGCATTGTCGCAGCGCACCGCCGCGGCCTGCATAAATAGTTAAAGAAAAATGGAAAAATTACTAAAGGAACAATTTTCAACTATTGAATTGACACTACCGGATGTGACAAGTAAGCCGAAACGGAGACATAAGAAGAGGCGATAAGGTTATTATTTCTTTAAGGAGATATGCTAATAAAATCTATTAGAAAAAGAAGAAAAATGTTACGGAAAAAACGGGAAAGATCAACTTCAGAAACAAATATTACGAGAGCTTCAAATATTACATGAAGATTAAACGAATTAGATGGTGAGACCACAAATTTAAGAAAAATAGAAGAAACTTAAGTCCTGCAAGCCTTAGTCGATAAGAAGATAGAAAAATTGAGCCGAAAAGAACAAATTATGAGGTAACTTCGCACCTATGTGATTTTAATTCTATTTCAAACTTTATTTAACAATTTGAGATTGTTTTTTTTTTGCTATTATGTTTTTAAAGTTAAATATCAAATATTCTGTATTTTACATATAATTGAGTTGAAATTATTTATCAGATTATTCACAATATACTTCATTATCAAATATTTTATTACCTACAATAAAAAAAAACAATTATGATACAATATTAAAAATTAAGTTGAATTTTAAGCACTTATGTGGCACTTCTATTGCGCCTTGCAAGACTACTTTATATTCCCTTTTATGTAGTGATAGTTTTGTATTATTTTTTTACTGTGTACTGCCAAACAATTAATGAAATTTTACGCACTTGATTTAAAATAACATTGTGATACATTTCGTTGATTTTTTTTCTCGAATCCAAATTTTAAATGGTTAGAAACATTTCACTATCATTATAAGTTTAAATTTTTTTAAAGGCATTAAATCTTAAATTTATATAATAACTTATGTAAAATATAAAAAACTTTCTATTAAATGTTTGAATAAATTATTGTATCGTTGTGTAAAGTTGATATCTTATAATGTGATTTTCAATTATTCTGTATACATGACATAATAAATAACATACTTTCAGTAATATTTTTCGATCTATGTAAAAGTGATATAGCTTTTAACGATGTAACCAGGTGGACTTCTGAATAAATAAGAAATTAAAAATATTAGTTTAAGGTACATTTTTTTTAATCGCACTCATTTTATATGAGTACTACTGCTTATGTAGTAACGAATTGTACACGTTAAGTTGACATTAGGCACGATCATACGATGCGATTATTTTTAACGTATATTATCAATTACATTTTTCATATTTTCTGGCTAAAATTACACTTTTATTTCTTTTGAAAGACAAGAAACTAGTTAAGTAGGTAAATATAACAAGAGTCAATCTTTAATTTACATAGTGAATGTAAAAGGTCTGCTAACCATTTCTTACGAATGATACAGATGTTTCTAAAAATATGATATTATAAAATGTTATGCAATGAGCGTATCTTATAAAAACATAGTAACATAGATGATAAATTTAAAATGAACACAGCAACATGCAACACATTAACAGGTGTAGGATAAATCATAACATCGTAACAGCGATAAAGATAATAAGTATAGGAAAATAAATGAGTAAATGATAATAGTATTGTTACATAGATGAAAATAATAAATAAATAACAATGTAGTTAAGAGAGGTTTTAATAATAATGGTTCAAAAAAAAAAGTTAAACACCGACATAGAAAAGGGGCATGCCCAGTCTTCATAGACACTTCGGCCATGAGTGCCCACATATAAAAGCATATAGATATGATAATATGCAATTAAAACAATGAAATGGTAAAGGAATTGCTTTAAAAAAAGTCGGGGTTTTGAAAATATTTGAAGTTTTTATTTTCACAAATGCAGTTTTTTTTAACAACTATTTTTATCGATTTTATCGCGTTTTATTTCTTTGATTTTTAATTCCAGACATTTCGGGTGCTTTCCAGCACCCATGGTTACGGCAGACTGAGGTGACCGACGTCCCAATGTCAGTGTTAACCCGGAGTACCTTCAGATTTTTAATTTTTATTTATTGTCCGATCTACAGAATGAACTTACTGTGTCTAGAAGTCTTGCAGTGGTATGCTTGGGTTTTTAATTTCATTAATTACCAGGGTCCTAAGCAGGTGGTAGTAGCAAGCATCCTTCCTAAAAAAGAATTTATATATTAGATATTATATAGAATTTATATAATAAAATACACTTTACGACTAATAGTGATGACTTGCAATTCTAGCCCTAAGTAAAGATCAGCTAGGGCTTAACTTTATTCCTTCCATAATGCTGCTCCTCTGGTTATTACAGAGTTCTATCCGGTAGCAACCATTAAATCTTATATGCTCACCATAATAGTAGCGAGCTTGCTTTAATTGGTATGTGACACAAGCAATTAATATTAAGTCGCTGTAAGTTAAAACAGGAAATTCCCTAACATTTTAAAGTCTACATTTATATTTCTAAAGTCTGCCTGCCCTAGCTCTATTTAGATTGTTTTCCCTAGCATACTCAGAAAAATCATTATTTGTCTCCATATTTTGATGAACTATTTCAAGTATTTGAGCCGCATCATCCCTGTCCCTTATTTTTGTGTGGAATTTATTAACTATAGCAGAAGCCACAGCAGTCTATCATCAAATGTGTAGAAGCCCTGTTAAAGTAATTTTGATGAAATATTTTAAATTCAGTTTTAAAAATGCCATTCACCACCTCTACTACCCATATCGACACATAGTCACGGCTCTGGATTTATTAGCATATCTTGTCATTAACTGAAATTCACCATCTGCTGGAGACATTTCTGCGACCCTTAGACATCCACATCTATCCTCGATTACAAATCAAAATGCAGATGCGTTGTCACCCGTGAGGACTAAATCATTTTCTCGTTTCCAGTAAAAAGGGTCTCCGGTTCTCTACACTCACCATACAAAACACAGCAGCATTAAGCTACTATTTCACGCTGGTATTCTGTGAGAGGGTGCTCCTTCCCCGGTCGAGCCGACCCATTCATGCTACAACTATACTTCTAATATAACTGCAGCATGGCTCTACCAAGTATAACACACATACATAGTACTTGTCACTATGTATGTTTGTTATCGCAAAATGTAGTTAATCACAAAAGAGACATACTTGCAATGCTGATGGAACTGTTACAACATGGTAAAAAACATTGTGCTTTTATATAATTAGTTAGCAGTACACTGTGTGATGTATGATCTAAGCTTTGTTGTTCTGGGTGCAATACATTACTCACTTCAGATTGCAACGAGGATGGACTAGATGATTCAGATGGTTCCCGTTCTGCAGTTGAACATGATGCTGTTCTATCAGTTCATTGCCAGCAATTATGATATACACGGCATGACAACTGAAATAATGTAAAATACAAAAAATGAAGTCAAAGTGAAAAAATAAAAATAAAATAGATTTATTTCAAACTCAAATATAAATAAAATATTTATCAAGTTAAATGTTACTGCACAAGGACGGATTTAATGCCCTATATTATTTAATAATTAAGGACTGACAGACTACCAGCAGTCCAAAAACAATGAAAAATCAACTGTCTCCTTTCTTGGTAGTTGATAAAACTGGTTAATCTCATAAATAAGCTAGTATGTTTGTCAGATACAGCTAGGGCAGATGTGAAAAAATAAAACAAGTTCTTGAGTTGATATACAATCAGTGTAAAAACATGTATAATTATCAGATATATGGATCACATTTAATAAATTGAAATGTTAAACATGTTAAACACTTACCTCACGTAGCGCAAATAATTCCTCACGTGGAAAATCGAAGACAAACAATGTGTGTGATCTTATTCTCATAAGTGTCAGTGCCACAGCTGATGTATAGATGTTCAAGACGAACTATTGGTGCATTTTGCGAGTGCCACACTACACGTTCACTGTACTCGAAACTTGTACCTAATAAAGAAGCTACAATTATTATATTGATATTATTCAAGTAAACTCAGTTATAAAGCATTTCTTAGAGGAAGACATACCACATCGTGATATGTACCAACTATTTACCTGCTGTGTTCGAACCAATTGTTGAGAGATCAACAATTGCATTTTACTTTTATAACAAAACAATAACATGATAACAACACGTAATTTAATTCTTGTGACATAACAGTGACAGCGGCCTACCTGTCGGATACGATGTTGCCACTTAACGGTCATAAAATCTATGGAATGATATCGATTTTTATTCGATTAATAATATCATAAAAAGAATAATCTTTGACGCGTTTTAAGTTCTGCACGCTTTTTAAAATATAATTTCCTTTATTTATTGAAACTCTATTTCAAATGTATTTTTAAGAACAGTTAGCTTGTGCTGTATTGTTTTGTTATGCTTTAGAGAATTCGTGGTAAATCAGCTGGAAATTAACTTCTTGAATTATCATAACATGATTCCATTTTAAATGTTATGTTAAAAACAGATAAGAATAACAGTTAACTTGTGCAGTAGCGTTTTGTTATACTCTAAAGAATTCTTGGTAAATCAGCTAGTAATTCGCTTGTTTAATTATCATAACTATAAATGTGAAGGTTGTCAATGAATTCAACCGAGCCTATAACAACGGTTGTTTTAGTTTTTAATGGTTGACTGCCGCTTTTGATGACTTGAAATTAATAAAAACCTATTTTGCGCAATAAGTTTTTTCTCTTTGGTAATGAATAAACCACAGAAACCCCTTTAATGTATAATAGTCCTTTTTTTGATACAAGTAGCACATTTTAAGGAACCGCAAAAACAACTTTGTTATTTATACAAACACTATGAAAAACAAAATAATTTGTTGCTGGCGATAATGACAGTGGTATTTTGACTCGATTTAAAATATATGCTTGTTACTACTGAACTCTTCATGGGCCTGCGAGTCCGACTCGCACTGAACCACTTTTTTTCAACATTTAGTTTTATTCTAATAAATAGTTTTTTCGTTTAAGCGGAGCTCTTTTACTTTAGGTTTATTACCTCTTTATCTACAATAATCAATCTGAGTAAGTACAGTGTGTAAATACGATTCTTAAATTGTAAAAATAATAATTGGATTTGAACATCTTAGGTAGGTATTTAGTTTTATTTATTTAGAAAATATTAATCTCGCAATTATTTATTGTAATAATATAATTTATCACACAGCTAACGCCCTCATTAGCAATGTAATGGTGAAAGAATTTTCAAAATCGGTCTAGTAATTTTTGAGATTAGCCAAAAAACGTATTCATTGAAAGTAGCGCCCTCAATAATAAAATTAACCCTATATTAGATATCTAAAATTATACATAACAATCTAGTGGTGAAAGAATTCTTAAAGTTGGTCAAGTACTTTACGAGTTAAGCGAATAAAATATTCTTTGATAGTAGCTCCCTCAATAATAAAATGCATCCTACGTTTTAAGCACCATAGCAAAAAACGATTCAACATAGCCTAATCCGCACACACAGTAAAAACATAACCATCCTTTTTCGTCTGTAGTCGGTAAACATTTGGTTAATAACGGTTGCGTATCGACTGCTTTGGATAAATATCCATTGTCAACGGTTATTTTAAACCTATATCCTAACATCGTAATAATTATCGAAAGATCATATAAGCATTGTAATAATGACACCATAAGTAATCGATTGAAAAGGGGAATCGATTTTTTAATGATTTTTGTGATTGGCAACATTTTTTATTTTATTCACTGACTAATGAATTACGTATTTACCTAATTTTATTTTTATCTTTTCGGTACTTTTAATTTGTGCAAAAATATTCCCATTGTTTTAGGATAAATGAATACCGCGATTAATAACCATAAATAAAGATATATTTTTTTAACAAATGCACATTGTTGGGCGTTCGATGGCCTAATATGGGCATCCCCCTTTATTGATAAGAATGTTCTCTCATTTGTACAAAAAATTAGAAAGCATGTAATTGGTATGAGGATTGGAAGAAAGGAATGTTCGAACGTGTAAATACGAATGATTTACTAAGTTTTGTCAATATTGGACTGATCACCCAAATATTGATGATGCTTAAACTGTGCGATTTGAAATGAATGAGAATGGTGCAGGTTAGTATATGGAAGTGGAGCATGAAAGTATATAAATAAAGAACAAGGTAATGAAGAAATAAGGAAGGAATAAAAATTTATGGCAATAATAAAAATGAAAGAAAATATGACATTGACCAATAAGTAATGGAGAGATATGGGAACGTCCATCACTGGTAAAGCATATAGTCCTCGAGCAGGGTATGCTTCCGTGATAGGATGAAAAAATAAGGAGTTACGGGTACTAGGGAACAACGCCTTCAGTACAAATGATGTACATGAGTTTACTCATATTAGTACTGTTGGGGACCAGAGAAGTCTTAAATTTGTTACCCTTAATAATGGTACATTGAGGTCACATCCTTCGTTGGATCATGGTGCGAACATAGTTTTCCTCGTAGACCTCAAGGTTGTGCGCACAACCCAAGGTACACTATTACCTTGATACAGTATGAAAAAAAAATTTATGTACCAATAAAATAAAATGATTATAATACCCAAGTAAATGGGCCCATATGTATGTGTATAAAGTACCCGCATGATAAATATCATGAAATGAAATATAAATGAAGTGAATTGAAACTCCGGTTCCCGATATTTAATAAATAAATACATATATGCGTGAATAGAGAGAAATAAAGCTAGCTAAAAGTCAAAATATTAATTAAAAAAAAAGAGAAAGTACGTACAAGATTTATGAAAAGAAATGATAATAAAAAGGCCTAACAATCTACGAAAATACAAGGTAATAAGGGGATCCCCGACCAAATCCATGGGGTTGGATAGATAGTTATTTTGCATTTCTATATTAGGATTATTAACGCTACCCAAAATGCTACTAGCAAGTTGCACATATAACAACTATAGGGTTCGATTCGCACAACTACACGTAAACAAATAAAAATATATCAACCCAATATGATAAGTACACTTTCGCGTAAATTTATGTAAATTTACAAGATTTTTTCATATTTAGGCTCATTGATTCATATTTACAATGATTCTACTTTAATTAATTTTTTTTTCTGTCTCATGTTTTCTTATGTAAAATGTGTACAATTTTGAACTACATTTATATAAAGCTTATTATAATCAAGTCCAAAGGTTATCGATACACTATTATTGTAAATTTTATAATGTAATCGTTTTTTTTTTCTATAAAAAAGGTAATGAAAACCTAAAATTGTGTCACCTGCTTGAAATAAAATTGGCTTTTCCAATGTAAATAAATATTTTGTAAAAAAAAAACTTTAGCTGTGTACCTAACAGTGTATTCTCTTTTTATATAAATTTCTGTTCCAATTAAGATAAACGTATTTCTTAGACGTAAAAGTAATATTTTATTGTTAACAATGTAACTATTTTTAAATATCTGTTTCAAGTTTTAAGGTATATTTTACTTGCATTCATATTATAACATATTATGGAAGTTACTTAAAGTTCGGTATGAATCACCACACCTTGTGATCATAGTCCGATGTAATTGCAAACGTAGCCTTATACGTACCTACCTACTTAGAAATTTAAAACGAAGGTGTCACAAACCGCTTACGCGGCTGGGATTGCAAGTTGTATTTTGATTCCCGTTATTATGATAGCGATGATACCTACGTTGCATTACATTATGTTTTTGCTCTTTTCATATTTAAATGAAATATAATATTATCGGTGTTATATTCATTAAACCTTCAAATCACATGCTTTTAACTTTTATAAGTCATTAATTTCTGAAAATATAGTAGAATATTAATGTCTAACCTATTGAGTGGATCATGAAATCAATAGTTAAACAAATATAAAGGTATAAATAAATTAAATATAAGGTATATACAATTATGAATACAAATGTGAATAAATATATATAAAGGTAGAGCAGGTACTGCTTAATATGAAATGTAATAGTTTATTTTCAGTTTTATATTGTTTGAACTTTTAACTAAAACATATAGTTAATGTAATGAATCTCGAGTGAAAATAAATGTAAAAAAATATTAATAAGCATATGGTATGATAGGTGGTATGTTCATGTTAACGTGCAGTTGCGACATTGATTAATATCAAAAATACGATAGGCTTAATGTCGTACGAAATAAAAATGTTAACGAAATAAAATCGCATGCGTATCACGGATTGACTTAATACATAATATGATTATGTATAACCATGGTATAATCTGATCATGATCATGAGATTATAATTTTTTAAATGAAGTTAGTTTTATATTTTGTTTAACTACTTTATTTTATTCCAATTAGAAATTATATACATTTAAAGCCTATGTAACATTGTATTTTATTTTAATCTTCAATATTAAAAGATTAAAAATAAATATTAAAAATTATTCAATATTAAAATAATTATTATGTTATAAGATTCATGAAAACTAAAATGTAAAAAAAAGTAAATAGAGAACTTTCCTTTTTTTTTAAAGTATCGGGGGAGGTGTAGTGTATGTGCCTCCACCCTACTTACTCTTAAGAATAATGGAACAGTCTAATTAAAGATTTGGTACCAACCACACGTCTTCTTCATTGACACCTTTCCTACATTACATTATCATGTAAATTAGAAGAATTGGCCAAAAATCTCAGTAATGATCAATTTCAAGAATTACGTAGAAATTATCCTAATGATGAAGATTTCTTTCGTTTAAAACGGAAAGGCGTTTATCCATATGAACTTATGACTAATTATGATAGTTTAAGCCTAACATCGCTCCCCGAACAAAAGTTTTTTTATAGCTCGCTCACAGATTCCCATATTTCAAATGATTACAATCATGCTAAAGATGTTTGGGAACACTTTGGGTGTTGTAATATGCTAGATTATTCAAACCTGTATTTAAAAACAGACGTTTTACTTTTAACCGATGTATTTGAAAACTTTAGAAAGTTATGTATTAATACTTATGATTTAGACCCTGCCCATTATTACACAGCACCCGGTTTAAGTTGGGATGCAATGTTAAAATATACAAAAATAGAATTAGAACTTTTAACAGATTATGAGAAAATTGCATTTATTAGATCAGGTATCAGGGGTGGTGTATCTCAATGTAGTAATCGTTATGCTAGAGCTAATAACAAATATATGGGGGATTATGATGCAGGGAAACCAAATTCATATATCACATATTTTGATGCCAACAATTTATATGGTTGGGCTATGTCTCAATGTCTTCCTACTGGTGGATTAGAATGGGTAAATCGGAATACAGAATTTAATGTGTCTGAGACATCGAACTTCGGTTTTATTTTAGAAGTTGATTTGGAATATCCAGATAAACTTCATGATTTACATTCGGACTTTCCTTTATGCCCCGAAAACATTTGTGCAGGCAATATTAATGAAAATAAACTAGTCCCAAATTTAAATAATAAAGATAAATATGTAATTCATTACAGAAATTTAAAGCAGTGCATAGAAATGGGGGTTAAATTAACTAAAATTCATAGTTTTAAAATTTAAACAGTCTCGCTGGTTGAAGATGTACATAGATCTAAACACAAAATTAAGAACGTTAGCAAAATCAGATTTCGAAAAAGATATTTATAAATTAATGAATAATTCAGTCTTCGGAAAGACTATGGAGAATATTGAAAAAAGGGTTAACATAAAATTAGTTACACACTGGGAGAACCAGGCCAAAGCTTTAGGTGCTCAAGATCTAATCGCTAAACCACAATTTCATAGTCTTTCAGTATTTTCGGAAAACCTAGTTGCGGTTCAGTTGCGAAAAACAAAGTTAATATATAACAAACCAATTTATTTAGGGTTTTGCATTTTAGATATTTCAAAAACATTAATGTATGATTTTCATTATAACTATATGGTTAAAAAGTTTAGTAAAATCAAATTATTGTATACAGATACGGATAGTTTAATATATCATATATTTACAGATGATTTTTACTCTGATATAAAACCTGACCTTTCATCATACTTTGATACCTCAGCTTATGATACAAATAATATTTTTGAATATCCAAAATTAAATAAAAAGAAATTAGGTTTTTTTAAAGATGAAAATAATGGTAAAATCATGAAAGAATTTGTGGGTTTACGATCCAAAATGTACGCTTTTAACTTAGAGAATAAGACTATAGCCAAGGCAAAAGGGGTAAATAAATGTATCACTAAAAAGATGACCATGGATAATTATAAGTCTTCTCTATTTAATAAAAAATGCAATATTATAGTATGCTTAGATTTAAATCAATTAAACACACAATTTTTACACAAAAATTAAATAAGATTGGTTTATCATATAATGACACAAAGAGGCATATTTTAGATAATAATATTGAAACATTAGCTTGGGGTCATTATAAACTGCGTTAAGTGTTGATAGTTTTTAATTTTATGTCTGCATGTAAATAAAATTTGTATTGATTGTAAAATAATGATAAAAGTATAATATGACGTAGAGTTTATTACATATTTAATCGTTGTTTTATTGTAAATAATTTAAGTTAATTGTTGTTTATATTTGCGTGCGTGTGTGTGTGTGTGTGTGTGTGTGTGTGTGTGTGTGTGTGTGTGTGTGTGTGTGTGTGTGTGTGTGTGTGTGTGTATTTATTTGAGGTTGAGTTGATTGTAAAATTATGATGTACTAATTGTGTTAGAAATAGTATACAGATCATTCTGTTTTATATAATGTTTGCAATATATATTAATTGTTAACACCAACACTTTCATTTTTTATTTCACCCCTTAGAACTTTGGACGTGTGTAATGTTTCACTTTATCCATCCGTTTACTGCTATTGTGGCGGGACCAAGTGGATGTGGGAAGTCAAATTTTGTAACAAATTTCATAAAATCAGTTACAGAAATATGTAATTGTGATTTTAATCAGATCACATGGTGCTTTGATGAAATGCAACCTTTATATAATTTACCAAATGTTAACTACCATCAAGGAATTCCAAATGTTAATATGTTTGATGGTGAAAACCCACATCTTGTTATTATTGATGATCTAATGAGAGAGTCCGATGGAAGAATTGTGGATATATTTACAAAAGGTAGTCATCACAGGAATCTTAGTGTATTTTATTTAACACAAAATTTATTTCATCAGGGTAAAGGGCAAAGAGACATATCCTTAAACTCAAGTTATATAATATATTTTAAAAACCCTCGAGATAAAACTCAAATAAGATATTTAGCACGACAAGTGTCACCAGATAACCCAAAATTCATTGAAGATGCCTACAGGGATGCAACTCTAGAGGCGCATGGATATCTAATGGTAGATTTAAAACAGAATACCAATGATTTCTGTCGTATCAAGACAAATGTCTTCCCATTTAATGGTTTCTGTACAGTCTACGTCCCCACAAAAGAGTTTAAATACACCAAGAATCAAACATTTCAAATCATTGCTAAATGATGCATCGTCGACTCACAACGCATAAACATTTGCTAAACGCTTTGCATACGCTTAAACCAAAATATCAAAGAGCATTACTTAAAACGTGTGATGAAGAAGAAATTAACTGTATTTGTGAGTGTATTCATAACGTTTTACAAGGAAAAGTACCTCTTAAAGATCAAGATAAACAAAAATTGAATAAACACAAAAATATACTCCGTCAACTAGTGCGTAAGTGTAAACATAAACTAAGAAAAAATATAATTATACAAAAAGGAGGGGCTTTCTTACCAATAATATTAGGTGCAATATTGAGTGGATTAGTGAGTGGACTAGTCAGTTAACATGGAAAATGCAAAGAAAATGATACTTATCGAACCTGGATTGATTGAAAAATTAAAACAAGAAAATAAGGTTAATAGTAGTTTATCTCGATTAGATATTGAAATGCAAAATATTATGAATAGTAAGACGGAAGACCGAAAGAAATGGATGTTATATTTACAAACACTGCAAAGATACCTTCATTTTACTGAAGAGGATCGTCAACCACTCAGATTACCAATTTATTCTGAAACATCTAATGAAGATTCAAACGAGTCTAAAATTGGTTTTAAAAATAAAGATAGAGATCTAAAAACTTCAGTTGATGCTGAATCTTTGTTGGAGGAGAATCGATCCATCAAAAGTAAAGAAAATGTTGAAAATCCACTTTACACACCAGCTCAAATACTCAGTTTAATACCAAGAACTTATAATAAAAAAGGACAGTTATTATTAAACTTAGTTGAAACAAGTAAAGGTAAAATACATTGGGATAATGAAGGTACAGTCATAATTGATAATGAAAAAATTCCTGGAAGTAATATTGTTGATTTAATAAATGATTCACTAAGACCCTTAAAAAGGAGTGATCCAGTAGGGTGGGATAGATTTGCTGAACCATTAAAAGGTATTAAAGTACCACTTACTTATATTGGAAATCCAAAGAGATGTGAGTTTATTAACCAACTTCAAGCAAAAGATCTGAACAAACCCTCTGAGATTGAATTTCAAGAGTTTTCTACACCGAGCAGTAGAGATAAAAAGTCTACAACTAAAATACGTAAAAGGCTTGAGTGGGAAAAATGGACCCCGTACTAGAAGAAATTAACAGGATTTATTATGATCCATCTAATCCCGCTGGTTTTGGTAGTATTGATAAATTATCAAAAGCCATGAAGGGTAAAATGAATAAAAAGCAAGTAAAGGAATGGTTAAAATCACAAGAAACATACACATTACATAAACCCATTCGAAAAAAATTCCCGCGTAATAGGTACATTCTATCAAATATTAATGAACTGTGGCAAGCTGATTTAAGTGATATGCGAACTTATTCTCATATAATGATGGTTTCAAGTATATACTTTGTGTTATTGATGTATTTAGTAAATATGCTTTTGCAAGACCAATGAAAAAGAAAAACTCAGAAACAACTAAAGAATGTTTTGAAAGTATATTTACTGAAAGTAATTTAACACCTACTCACATAAAATCTGATAAAGGTACAGAATTTGTTTCAAAAGATGTACAAAAATACTTTAAATCCAAAAAGATTAATTACTATACCACTAACAATCCTGACATTAAGGCCAGTATTGTTGAACGATTTCAAAGAACACTAAAAATGAAAATGTGGCGTTATTTCACTCATAATAATACTTATAGATATATAGATGTTTTACAAGATTTAATATACTCTTACAATCACAGCTTTCACGCTAGTATTAAGATGTGCCCATGTGATGTAAATTCCAACAATATTATGACAGTTTGGACTAATCTTGTGACCGTCTATCAAACAAACTTTCTTTAGAAGATCCTAAACCAAATTTCAATGTGGGTGATTATGTTCGAATAACTAAATATAAACATGCTTTCCAAAAAGGATATGAATCAAATTGGAGTGATGAAATATTTATTATATCTTCAATAATTGATAGATCTCCATGGGTTGTTTATACAATAACAGATTTACAAAATGAACCAATAGTTGGTACTTTTTATGAAAGAGAATTACAGAAAATCACTTACAACCCCACCTCACAATATAAAATAGATAAAATAATTGACACTCGTTACTCAGGTAACAGAAAAGAAGTATTAGTGAAGTGGAAAGGTTATCCAGATAAATTTAACAGTTGGATTTTAGCTTCTAGTTTAAAAGAAATATGAATAAAGAAAGTTTTTATTTAACTTTGCTCAGCAATAGTTCAATGGAATACTTTCCTGATAACAAGACCACAAATTTTTCAAAGAAATTACCGAAAGCTATTAAATTAGAAGGTGAATGGTCGGTTGGAGTTGTCGAGTTTCAATATCCATGTACCATGTTTACTATTCAAGATCATGAAAATGTTATATACATTACAAAATCTATGTTAATGCCTAATGAAGATAAACCATCCACAGTGTACTACAAAAAACATATTCCAGCTACCAACTATGATAACGTTGAGCATATTTTAAGAGTGTTAAATGGTATCGGAGAGAACTTGAAATTTCGCTATGATGAAATAACTAAATTTGTGTCTATTTCTGTTTTGGATAAAAATATAACATCCGTAACATTATCACCCAAATTAAGTTTACAACTAGGTTATGAACCAAATAAAAATCTCCTAGAGAGAAATTTTGGGAAGTGTCCTGCTAATTTACACTTAGGGTTACCATCTCAACTCTTTCTATATTGTGACATTATCGATCCTCAGATTGTGGGTGATGTTATGACTCCTTTACTAAGAGTCATTTCATTAGATCCTACAAAATACATTTATGGTGCAAATAAAATGCACGTTTTCTCTCAACCTCACTACTTACCTGTTATGCGAAGAGAGTTCGATACTCTGGAAATAGTTATAAGATCGAGCACAGGACAAAAAATACCATTCCAGTTTGGAACCGTGTGTATTAAACTACATTTCCGAAAATTATAATAATGAATTCTCTTCGTGATCATCATAAATGTCCATATGAAAATTGTTATACACATCAAGCTGGGTCAGGAGTTGGAGTAATTTATAAGGGTGCACCATACCAACGCGGTCATAGTATTGGGAGCTTCTTAGGGGGGTTATTTAGATCAGTTTTACCTTTACTTTCAAGTGGTGCTCGAGTGATTGGTAAGGAGGCATTAAGCGCTGGAGTAGGACTTTTATCGGATATGGTTCAAGCGCGTCCTATGGAAGCCTCAATAAAAGATCGTCTAAAGCAAGTCAGTACGAATTTAAAACGAAAGGCTGATGAGAAAATTGATCAATTTAACATGACAGGATCTGGGTATAAAACTAAAAGAAAACGATTGACCTCGTTCATTCCACCATTAACTGCTAAAGTGAAAGCTGCGAAAAAACTTGGTCTAAAACCAAAAAATAACAGAGATATATTTTCAAATTAAATATGTCTTTCCTTCATAATCATTCTCGCGAGTGCGTTAAGTCAGAATTGGATTTGTTTGCACTACCGTCTACACAAACTAGCATTGAAAATGGATTGTGGATTCATTATAAACCAATTTCATCTCTTGATGATGATGGACCTATCGAGTTTCAAGTTCCTGGGACAGGCGATGACTACATAGATTTGTCTCATACATTGCTCCACATAAAGGCAAAAGTATTAAATCAAGATTCAACTAACTTGATATCTACTACAATAGTAGCGCCTGTAAATAATTGGCTGCATTCACTTTTTAGTCAACTTGATGTTTATTTAAACCAAAAACTTGTATCACCACCTAATAATACCTATGCATATCGAGCATACATGGAAACCCTTTTAAACTATGCTCCTGCTGCTAAACAATCTCATCTTACTTGTAGTCTTTGGTATTATGATACAGCAGGAAAAATGGATTTTACGGATGGTAAAAACATAGGATTTGTTAAAAGACAGGAAGGAATTGATTAGTGAAAGTAAGGAAATAGAAATGATTGGTCATCTTCACGGTGACATTTTCAACCAAGATAAATTTTTAATTAATGGTGTTGAAATGAGTGTTAAATTGGTTCGATCGAGAGAGAGCTTTAATTTAATTGCTGGGTCAAACGATGTAAAGTTTAAAGTTTGCATTACGGACGCAACTCTTATTGTTCGACGAGCACGAATTAATCCAAGTGTATTACTCGCACATCAAAAAGTTTTAGCTTCTACCACCGCTAAATATCCTATTACTCGAGCTGAAGTAAAAGTTTTAACAATTCCATCGGGTGTTCAAGGAAAAACTCTTGATAATATATTTTTAGGGCAGGTACCCAAAAGATGTATAATTGGATTTGTGAACAATTCTGAATTTAATGGTTCCCTTACTAACAATCCATTTAACTTTGAAAACTATGGTATTAATTCTTTCAGCTTATATATTGATGGTCAACAAATACCTTCAAAAGCTTTGCAACCATCTTTTAATAATAGCATATTTACATCAGCATATCATACTCTATTCTCGGGAACTGGTATTCACTTTCTTAATGAAGGAAATGGAATCTCTTGTGAACAGTATGCCAAAGGTTACTGTCTATTAGCATTTGACTTAACTCCTGATTTATCACCCAACTCATCAGCTCATTGGAATCTCATAAAGCATGGTAGTGTAAGATTAGAAGTACGATTTGAATCCTCACTAATACAAACAATCAACTGTATAGTTTATGCTGAGTTGGATAATATTATTGAGATAGATAAAAACAGAAATGTTACTGTAGACTATAGTAGTTAAGGTTATAATATGTGTTGTGTGTTAGATTTTATGAGTTATGTGTAATGCATTTTGTGTGTATGTAACTATGTGAAACATTATAAAATTAAATAAAACAAATTGTATGCAATATATTATTTTTTATTTCTTTATAAATATTCTATTTAATCTAATACAAAACTCTGTTCGAGTTTAAATTTTACATAAGCACACTGACTAAACCACTGAACATGCTGCTGCCAAGGATCATCATCATCTTCCCAATCTTTTAAGCCACCACCACAATGGAAACACTTGGTCCTGTCTGCATGGCCAGTATAAAAGAAACCGGCTTCTGCAAGATCTTCAGGTTTCTGTCGCATAACGAGAGGCCAGTTTTCGAAACTGAGCAACCGGCTAGATTTTGAACTGAAGAATGGATATTCAGCTCTTGAGTACTGCATATTCTTCTCGTTTTCATCTCCACTCAGTGTTGTAGTTTTGTTCTTCAATGATGTGTTCTGTACACGTATGCCACACTCGTCTCTTTCTTCTGCTCTTGTCTTCCTGTAATTTAAGTAAACAGAATCACATTCGCTAATGATCAGCTAATGACTGTCATTGTTAAAAAAGTATTTTTTAAATTTTTCACTTTCTGCTATTGTCTTTGTAATATTGTATACGAGGGCGTTTGTGTTGTCGTAGATGCTATCCTTATTAGTCTTTACGTAATATTTAATCCTCGTGGAAGCATGTTTCCAATGATCAGTAGTTGGAATCTTGGATAGCTTCTTCATATCGTACATTTCAATTTTGATGAGATGCGTCGCTTGGTCTCCGTCGTCAGAATTAGTAGAAATGTATGATACACCATCTCTAGCGGCTCGTGCTACGGTTGATGATAACAGCTTCCTCTTTTTTATTTTTGATTCAGCTTCAAAAAAATGATCAATCGATTGCGATTTTCTTTTTCCACCATCGCATGTGTTATTATTAATGACGATGTCATCACTCTCTTCTTGAGGAGAGAGTGGCGAGTAGTAATACTGTTTATAGGTATTTTCATCGAAGCTCAATGATTTCTGCAACAACACAGTTATCATGTTAATATCAATTTGTTAACACTTAATCATAAAAGTTAAAATAGTTAAAGTTACAACCTATTAAAGTCCACTGCTAAACATAGGCCTCTTCTCATTTCTGAGAGGGTTTTAGGGCTAGGAAATGTTCGCTGCGCTACCTCAATGCGTGTTGGCAAACTTCACATGCCTTCGAAATTTTCTCAGATATGCATTCCTCACGATGATTTCCTTCACCGCTGAGCACGTGGTAAATCAGCACTTAAAATTGTAATTTACAATTTAATTGGTGCCGGCGGGGATCGAACCCGGGTCGCGTACTGTGAATTTTACATTTTGCGCTAACCATCTGAGCTACCACGGCTTAACCATATACACACACATAATATTTAAATATAATTTGTTAACACTAAATCATACGTAAGAAAATAACAGAAAGAAAAGTAAGTTTGTCAATAGAATAAACACTTACATCCATGGCCTTTGATGCGTTGAAGTAACACAAACGTAGTATTGATAGATCCACTGCGGTCAAACGACCATACACTAACTCCATGACTGCAGTTGCTTGGTCTTCTAATCTAAAGAATTTCTGCAGTAGAATTGATAGTATCTTTATGCGTCAACAAGCTTACCTTACATTCTGTTGCTTATCTCTACATTCCTACGTCCTTCCTGTCGTGTCTTGTTCAGTGTATTGGTGACTCAAATACGTTTTGTATAACACAAAGAATGCAATTTAATATTTAGAAATCACTATAATTGATCATTCCTATATTAGTCATTGAGTAGATTGGTACTGTAATAATCTACTAATAGCAGTAATATTATGGATACACTAGATGTACAACAACATCTGAAAAAGATTCACCCCACTCTAGAAAATAATGTTTATGCTGCCAATAAACTACCCATGTACACCCACGTACCAACGTATATAATATGCAATTTGGATACAGATGATAAACCAGGGTCACATTGGGTAGCTTTATATATCGATACGAATGACGTCGGTCAATATTTTGATTCATTCGGACGGGCACACCTGTACGATATCATCTAGAGTTTTTTAAAAGAAATTGTAAAAGATGGAACTGGAATTTTGATAGGATTCAGAATGAGTGGACTTCAGTTTGTGGCGAATATTGCTTAATGTATTTGCTATATAAGTTTCAGGGATGTTCAATGCATAGTTTTACGAGTATATTTACAGAGAACACATTGTACAACGATATTTTAGTGGATGAGATGTTTCGCTCCTATTTTATAGATAATAAGTAATAAGATTTTGTATTTTATAAATAAAAATTTTAACAAAATTGGGTAATGTGTTTTATTAATGAGTCAGATTAGTGTAGATAGGAACAAAGGAGTATAATACAATAGCACCACGCTGAGGAAGAATAGATAATGATTAATGACGGTATTGAACGAACAATAGATAAGTAGATAAGAACAATGGAGCGCTAATGACGGTGGAGGCTCGCAGCGGATATCAATTAGATAAGAGTTAATTAATCTGCACATCTCCGGAACCGTGCATCCTACGCAAAAATGGACCGCAGATTCGTGATCAGAGCATGCCAAAACCTTTTTTTTTCTTTTTTTTTTCTTTTAGGATCTTGAGTCGACGAACGTCGTACTTGTACCACTTCTGACTCAGTGCGCCAGAACTGGTACAACGTAACTACAAGTGCGCCAGAACTGGTACAACGTAACTACAAGTGCGCCAGAACTGGTACAACCTAACTACTTATGATATTAATGACATCAAAACGTTCAGTGTAAGTAGACGTCGCAGTACTAGTTACTGCCTACAAATAGCCACAAGATTTTTTTTATTTACTTTTAATGGAAAGATACAGTACAATAAAAATACATTATGAAAACATATAAAATTAATCCTAAAATCAACGAAGTTTCCACTGATATCTAATACATATTAAAAGCTAGCAACCACAATATGTTTAAAGATTAAAAAAAAACTAAATGGTATTTATCATTAAACATTAAGTATTAAGCAGTTAGCATATTATAATGATTATTCATAAAATATTTGCTCGATAAAAGAAAGCGATTTAAAAAAACCGCACTTCTCATTGCCACTCTTTCATGAATAATCTAATAATAATGTTATAATAGTGTAATAATAATGTAATTTCATTAATAACACTGATTGATATTTACAAAATTATACTACATTATTGTTATTTACAAATATAAATTACCTTTTTAGCGATTGTTCCTTTGGGTCCTTTTACATTTGAATTTTTTTTTATTAACTCTACGATATCGAGAATTTCTGTATTGTACATGAGTACCGCATTTTTTTTAAATAAAATTAGAATTAGCGCCCTTTCTGGTCAATCGATGCTCGATCGATCCTTTTCTTTTGTACTCTTTTCGTTTTACCCTTATTGAATATAAAATATATTAGGTACCAATATTCAAAATTTAACTTACACTAAGTTTTTTAGACAAAAATTAAACAGAAATAAAAATAAAACCGTCAAAAAACGAAACATATAGATAAACTAGACGCGTCACGCCAAAATCCAGGCACATGGGAAAAAAGAAACATGAAACGTCAAACGTGATATAATTTTTAAAAAAAAGTATAACTTTATTTTCCATGTACATTATTTTTGAGGGTCTGAATCTAACCCTGGCCTAATTTTGATAACGTAACTAAACTAACTGTAAAATAAAACTAAAAATGCGTTTATATAATAATTTAATTGTAATAAAATTAATATAAGGTTATTTACCGATGATACGATATTTTGCATTGTTTTACCACGCAACTAGACATATTTGTGACAGGCAAATCTGTCCTGCGCGCGCACCACGATTCGCGATTCACGTTGGCCCTAAACTGTAATTTTAGGGCCAGCGCACTGGTCCGTTTTAGTTGTCCGGTGGGCCCGGCCCTTACGCTAGTAATATATAAGTCAACGTTCGTCGCACCGTCTAAGTTTTCACATACGCGGAAACATAAACACGGCAACGCGACGTTACATTAAGCTAACTACAGGTAAATGAAATGAGAGTTGAGAGTAACGGCTTTGCCCTTGACCCTGTGACCCTGCGAAAGGACATTGGCAATTAGAAAACTAGGGTGGATATTGATTTGGTTTTTTTAATTGATTTATTTATTTAATTTAAAATGTTTGTTTTTATTTTTTGTAAAATATCTGTGTCATAGACTTCTATTTAGTTTACCCGTTATACCCTATTTTTTCCAGTCGGTAAAAAAGGTCATCCAGTATATATTGATATTAACATCAGCCAGATACAGACAGTATAACCAAAGAGATTTTGCTTCAATTTTATACAAACAAAATACGAAGAAACTCTTTCCCCGACTTATCGAATGGCGTTCTCATATTAATTTGGAGAATAAATTTCACCCCTAAGGATGCATAGCAGCTCAATACTGCTGCGTTTCGTATGGTGAGTGTAGAGAACCGAAGACCCATGTTACTGGAAACGAGGCATTCCATTTTAGTCCTCACGGGTGACAACGCATCTGCATTTTGATTCTTATCATAATAGGATAAATGTAGATTTCTATATATATATACGATACCTAATAACTTAAAAATATTAAATACCAGACAATTTGAATTAATTGCATCTGTGGTTGAATGATAGTAACGTCCATAGCATTAGGTATTTTTGTAACCAAAAATATTAATGTATAAATTCTTTTTGCTATGTCAGCAAAACATGTTGATGCCGATGTTATGTAAAATATTTTATACATCATGGTGTATACAAATAAAATATTATTACTATTAATATTTTGAAAAACCTTGAATTTGATCTCTCCGAAAGCTCGCTGCTTGGCGACCCCCTCCCACACAAGATGGCAGCTGTTCGGGACCTCCGCGCCCTCCGTGTCCTTCACCATGTCCTCTTCCCATTTGATGCGGTGCAGCATCAGCCTGGAAGAAAAATCTCGCGTGAGTAACCTTCTCACACTCCAAAAGCATTTAAAGTGGCCATTGATCAAATTCAAATTGTTTATTGCACGTCACATTATAAATTTAGGATGGTACCATTTTGATAGGTATACACGTGACGCCCTGTAAGGGCATAGGAACACTAGAGGGCTAACTATTTCGTATTATCTAATTTTTAAACATAAATTATAAAATATCATATTATCAACAGTCAGTAATATTTTATATAAATTAAAAATTAATTAAATTTCAAATACAATGTACCTAGTCGAAGTATTCTTACTTTTCCGTTATTTATCGTCAAAAAATCATTTAAAGTATAATAACATTTATTAACAAGGTATTTTTTAAATTGTTTATTAAATTGCGCAGGGTTTTCTAGGATTTTATAGAATTAGGTAAATGGTTATAAATCTTTATTGACATAACGTGGGGCTATCAATACCTGAGATTAAACAAATGTTTTTTTTTTTTCGTCTTAACCTTAGTTGATATATACATAAATTGCACTAGGATAAACATCCAGACCAAGAACAATTACTTGGAGGCCATACAAATATTTGTTCCGTACGGGATTCGAACCCGCGGGCCCCAGCGTTGCGGCTCATTGCTAAGCCTCTGTGTCACGGAGCCGTCATGTTATCTTAACACGGTTAGTTTCAACAGAAAAGCACATAATCTGTAGCAGTTTTTTAATATTCACTTATTATCTCTGGCTTTACACATGCAATGAGGGCTGATAATTTACTGCTCACTAGATGTCGCTAGTTGCAACTGAGGTGAAGTTTAATGTTTCACAATATTATTTAATTGAGCAGCTGCGTTTTAAATATATAAATGTTAATCACTTTCAAAACAATGTGTTCGGGGTAGTACCGACAGTAAGGGGATGGTAAACTGATAACGCTTGATAAGTTTGATAAAATATATTGTGGACAAGTATACAAATTAAAAGGCTAGAACTACTGATAATGAGTACGCGTAGCGCTCTTGATGGCTATAGGTGAACTGATTTTAAAATACATGTGCCGCGGAAATATGTAGAATAGGTCAATTTGTGAAATGATGACTTAACAATTGTACGTTGCATTACATGCTCGTACACTATGCCTCAGCAGTTTGCTCCTGAATTTTTTTTCACATATTTTAACTCCTTTTTTAATTTTTCTACTTAAAGGAATAAAAAATATAACTAATATTATAGAAAGAAACGTTGACTCTTACATTTTTGTAATAAATTGAATTCTCCGCCAAGTAATTGAGCAGTTGTGTTTTAAATATGTTAATGTTAATCAATTTCTAGAGTATTATATAAATATGTAAATGTTAATCACTTTCTAGAGTATTATATATAGTACGGTGGGGTTAATACCGGACGATTTTCGACTAGTTAAAAGAGTCGGGCAAAAACATTATTTTCTCGACATCCATTTACGTCAGATTTCTGAAACATGGCGCAAATCGTTAATGGTTACACGTAATTTAGCTATAAGAAGCTTTTACTTTTCAAAACTCAACAGTTTCTGCTTAAAACGTGTGCGAAGACAAGGCATAATTTTTTCGTCGCCAAAATCGCAAATAAAAGTGATGGGGAAAGACCGGACGGACGAAAAAATATAAAAATTATCTTGTTTTATAAAATACTGCGCAGCACACGCCCTACTTCTCGGAGCGACTGACTGAAACTTGGGGTCGGGGCAGAATAAAATGGCGTCTTGTACCATACTGCTAGCTTTCAAAAATATAGCACCGGAAATTACAACAAAAACATAAAATATTAAACAATGCCTCAGCGGTTTGCTCCTTAATATTTTAACTCCTTTTTTAATTTTTCTTCCTAAAGAAATGGAAAATATAACTAATATTATAGAAAGGAACATTAAATATTACATTTTCGTAATAAATTAAATTCCCCGCCAAGTAATTTGTCAAATATTTCACTTCATAGTTAAGTGGTGCTGCCTACTGGCAGATAAAGTCATGGACTGTTCTTTTCTTGTATCATTTCTCTCATTGTCCACGTTTATCTTCGTAATCATCATCCTTTTGAAGAATCGTTCAACTGAGGGATTTTCAAAAACATACAAGCAGACATACGGCGACAGCGGAGCTGACAACCAGGCGCTGGCAATGCTTCACTACATAACCAGTTTTAGTATTTGGGCTTGGCACTGTTGTGTGGATTATTTATTTATTTATTTTATTTTAATAAGGATAACAACAGCGTATACTACTACACTAAATACAATTTCAAATTTACCTCAAGTATGCCAATAACAGTTCACATATTAAATATAAAGGTAAGCTAGGTACAACTATAATGAATAAAAACAATGGAAATCGAACAATTTAAAACAGCTTAATAAAATTAAATAGTTTTAGGCTTACTAATACTACGATATTAGGTCCTACTGACAAATTGATATGTGGTTTACTCCTCGAGTTTTAATTTTATAATTCATTTATTTATATCATGGCAAAATATGTTCTTATTTTACCACCATTAAGTTAGAGCGTTGTTCTACAACAGTCTGCACTAGATGCAGATAAAGTTAACATTCGAAGAAAATAAATAACCTTATGATTACTTTTACTATGTTGTTGTTGTTGATGTTGGATGTGAGATGTAAGTAGTTAGACATGTTGTTAGATGTGAGGTGTAAGTTATCCCCACCTCTTGTACTTCTCGTGCTGCTTGGGCCCCCCCTCCACGACGACGAGGCAGCATCCACGGTGCAGCAGCACGCAGCCCGTCATGTGCAACTGCTGCGCGTTCACCTCCACCTTGAACTTGGCCGACGCGCACTCGAACAAGTCCTTCACTCTATCGGTTCAACACAGTTGTTATATATAGTAAGTATTGGCTCATTGGCCTAGTGTTGGTTAAGGCGAGTGCTGATCATGAGGTCACGGGTCCGGATCCCGGTACAGGTCAAAAAATCAGTTATTAAGACTTTCTGTTCCGATATTCTCAGTAGCTGACCGGAGTCAGGAAGTTAGCGGTGTTTCACCCCCGTGACTCGGAAAGCACGTAAAGCGTTAGTCTTACGCCTGATCTCTCTCCGGTCGTGGCACCTGTGCTTGCGCATACACTTGTGGACTATAATTCTGTGCTGCGCAGATGGGTAGGTCTCCGTTAAGACCAGCCGCTGTGACAGAGATTCAGTCACAAGTATATTATTATTATTAATTTATTGCAAAAATACTTTTAAATCTAAGTAGTGGTGTTTTAGATAGATACTTGATGGTAAGTGTACGCAGTGATTAAAAATCTAAATTTACCCTTCATTTTGTTAGATTGTGTTTTTGATTTTGTTTTACATAATTCTTTCTAAATAGTAATTGCATGCAGGAGCCTCAGGACCGTGCTTTGTGGCATTCCTGGGGGAGCCTATGTCCTCAGTCGTGGACTTGTGAATGGTTGCAATGATGATGATGATGATGTAAGAACGTAGATATTAATCCAAATTATTATATATTATCTCGTACATCAAATTTGCCATAGTAGCCACGCTTGGTAGGTGGGTTGACTACAGCAGTTTTTGACGTGACAACGTCTAATAAATCAATGAATGCCGGCTGCACGCACAAAAAAGGATGACTCGTTGTAACGTTACGCTCATTGTAACGTTACGATCAAAGCGAGAGCGCTGCACGAGCGAGCGAAAAGCACAATCGGCTTGAGCGTGCGGCTTGCGCCGCATCTATCTCTTTTCCATTCGATTGGCCTACGTGTCCGAGGAGAAAAATACAGCGGCAGCACACAATATCCATACAAAATAATGATTATTCAATAAAAATTATTCAATTTTATTCATAAAAGTATGCAATCATTTCATCATTTTGTTGCGACGTTGTCACGTTAAACTATCGTCGGTAAGCCAACGTTACAGACAACCAACTTTTATTTTATTTTATTTTAAACCGTTATCAGGAAGACGCTTCTGCCCATCTCCAGGTTTGTTTCTCCCTGTCGCCTCCTCCGACATCCACGGGATGATGCAGGGCGGTGTACATTCTCACACCTCTACTACACGGTAATAATGTCTTACGAAGCTCGCAAATAATCCCCTCAGCTCAATATAAGGAAGTTATTTCGATGTCACAGACAATTACATTTTATGTACAATGTTTCTGGTCACCGGTGTCGAAGACTTGGGGGTTGGAGGGGGGGAGGCATTATCCCTATTTATTTTCTCTCTCCATGACGAAATGGCAGCCATTTAGGCATTTTTTTGCCTCGAGCAGCGGGTGTTTGTGTTTATACACGCAAGGAACTTATTACAAAATTATACATGTTGGGAATGAATTGAAGAGAGACAAAGACATGATCCGACGCGCTACACAACATTTATCAATTACAGCAACAGCTTGTCTGCATCACGGAGGACATTTTGAAACGTGAGTATAACATTTGCATTGATTTTGACAGAATAAACTATTATGGTAATCGATTTATTTTATTTTATTTTTCTTTTCTACTCCAGGATTAGAAAAACTATTAAACCATCGTAACTTCTAAACTATCTTACTTAGGACTAAGATGTAAGACTTATATTTAAGCACGTAATTAAAAAAAACTTTTGTTTTAATAAATCTCTTTTGCTCTTTTATAACATAGAAACGCAAAATTGTTATAATTGATTTATTGTGTACATCGTTAGCTATCAAACGAGTCCTCTTTCGTGTTCTTAAAACCTCGACATGGGTAGCTACGGAATAATCAGTACAAGACACAGTACTATTTCAGAATTAGTTAGACTCACCTATATACTGCGACGTGGACCGCCATGCTAGTATCCTCCCTGATCTTCCTGTCAATCTGCAAGGACAAAAACACAACTTCCAGTTAAGAGCTAAGTGCGTTAGTTAAAAACGGGTTAACGGTCCACATGATGGTGATTGCTCTATAAATTTAAATCGTTAGATACGACTTCACCTTGAAAAACTGTTGCATTACTTTTGAATGTGTGCGTTTGCAAGACGCTGACGCGCGCACACTAATGCAATAGTGTCATCTCTTATTATCTTACGGGAAATTTTGTATAACACTTTCTTTGTCGCACAGTTTCCGTTTGCCCATAATTATTTCGTGGTATTTTCGGAATAAAATCGAAACAAAATAAATTCAATATTTAATAAAATATAGATAGGTACCCACGAGTGCAATGTTAACCTCGAACTTTATTAGTGTTTCCAGAATTATTATTGCACTTTCGAAAGGCACACGATGGCATTCCGAGAGTTGTTTTTGTTGAAATCAGTCGCGTTAGTTCCAATGTGCAACATCTGGCTGTCACTGCGCACTAATGAACACTGATGGCGAATGAGTGAGCTCGCTCATTTGAGAATGGACACATTTCGGAGTGGTCATACTATGGTAAGGGCATCTAACGCTTTAAATCTTTGGATTGCTCTTGATATATCTATAAAATTTGATAGTATTTATTTTAGTCAATTGAATTTATAAAACACTAGTGATCTGCCACGGCTTCGCACAGGTGATATCGGAATATTGACAACAGCGCCATCTACTGTATCTAATTGAAAGAAAGAAAGAAAACATCTATTGCTCAAATACGCCACATGTACATTTAAACCATAAACATAAAAAATACATAGTAAAACACATCACACATTTTACGCACACAAGTGTGTGTGTGGCGTACACGGCAAACAGACCGCACTCAGCTTAATGCCGCAGTCGATACGAGACTACAGCGCTGGTTTTCAGTGGGCCTGTGAATTAAGTGACGTGCAGACGTTCACACCGTCATTGATAGACTAATAATAATTAACATAGATTACATGAATGAACTAAGTGAGTTTTATATTTTATTTTAAATGTATTTAATGTTTTCAGGTATTAATGTTTTTATGGTTACCTTAACTTCATGTTTTGCCATTTTTTGTATTTGCTGAGCCGTGCCTAGAATCATATATTTAGACTTGCTTCCATTAAGAACTAATGCGTTAGAATCTGACCAAGCTGCAATTCTTTCGAGATCGTCATTTAATTTTTCCACCGCTAATTTAGTCTCCCCCGGTTTACAAAGTATATAGATCTGTGTATCATCCGCGTATATATGGTATTTGCAATGCTTAATACAATTTGTTATATCCGCACAATACACGGCAAACAAAATAGGTCCTAGGATAGATCCCTGCGGAACGCCTTGTTTGACGGCCTGAGCGTTCGAAATGACTGGTAACCCATTTTCGTCTGATATTTCTACTTGCTGTGTACGATGCTCAAAATAACTTTCGAACCATTTTATCGCAGATATGTCGAAACCGTAGTAATGTAATTTAGACAAAAGCAATGGCACATTAAGACAGTCGAATGCTCTGGAAAAGTCTAGCAAGGCTAAAATCGTTCCTTTTCCACTGTCTATATCTGATAGCATATCGTCGACAACATTTATCATAGCGGTTGACGTACTGTGGTGTTTTCTAAACCCTGACTGAAAACTGGGAAGCACATCGTTAGTTTCTAAGTATATTCTTACCTGCTCAGCCACGACTTTCTCCAAGATTTTTGATACACAGGGGAGTATACTAATCGGGCGTATGTCCTTCATGCTAATAGGATTTGAGTTTTTGGGTATAGGCCTGATGAGTGCGTGCTGCCATTCTGAGGGATATGTTTGCGTTGTAATTGATTTATTAATTATCTCCGTAATAACAGGTGTTGTTACGGGAAAAGACATTTTCAACATATCCAAGGAAATACCGTCTGCACCTACCGCATTTGACTTTAATGACTGTGTTATTTTCACAATATAACTTTCCTCAATTGTCTTCAGTTTGAATACCTTTAAGACTTTGACGTGTGATTTAAAGAATGTAATATATGAAATAGGAACTTGATTATTTCCGGGCACATTTAAAAAACTTGTATTAATCAAATCGGGGTCGTTGAAAATATGGTGAGGCAGGTCCGGCTTAGTTTTTAACCTAACGTTTTTTTATATGTGACCATACGATGCGAGTATCTTTTTGATTATTTATAAAAAAATTGTAGTAAGCTTTCTTTTCTCTTATTAATGCTTGTGAAACATAGTGTTTGATATTTTATCTTTATTATATCTTTATAAAGTAATTTTGGGCTGCTGTACCACCTGACTTACGTGCGACAACACCTGCTTCATCTCTGACTTTCATCATTTTTTTTATATTATAAGTAATCCAAGGATATTGAAAGTGTTTTAATGATTTTCTGCGTACGGGCGCATGAATGTTAAATAATGTTTTCAACATAGTATTAAACAATGATAACATGTCATTAGCGCTATCCAATGTTTTGAAACGTGTCCAATTTAAAGACTTTAAATCTAGGGTATGTTCCGAAATACAACACAGTGTACTGTCCAATGCAAATGACGTCATGAATCTAAGCTATACTGTTGATTCGTTCCAAAACATTGGATAGTATATGACGTCATACATTTGCGCCATTTGGAAAAGTGTTGCCGATTATTTTGTCATTTTGTTCTCCAAAAATCATTATATCCTCCTAATGGATATACCATCAATTATTCTATAATTGTTTGTATTTGAATAAATAGAAACAAATTCTGGCATGCTTCATTCGGCAAACACACAATTAAAAATTGTTTTATTATGGCCGGATATCCGACACAATATGGCGGCGGCACGCTAGTACAATAAAGTGTCAAATGATACGTCATTTGCATTGGACAGTACACTGCGTTGTATTTCGGAACATACCCCAAATAGGAACTGTTCATTATCAATCGCATGCAAATTTCTACGCGATATAATAATCGGTTTTAGCTTTAGTTTTATTATATTTAATTCGCAGCAAATAAATGCATGACCGCTTAGTTCCGGTATATGATTCACAGAAGTGAATGATTGTTGAATGTCTGTACATACTAGGTCTATTAAAGTTTCACTGTATTCCGTGAAGTGGGTAGGCTCAGTAACACACTGATTTAATTTATAACATTGTAAAAAATTTTTCAACTTCTTACAGTTATTATCCATATCATTTAATAAATTTATATTGAAATCGCCTAATAAAACTACATTATTACACCATGATAATGTTCCGATAGTTTCCGATAAAGCATCGAAAAAAATGTCAACACTAAACCACGGCGGTCTGTAAGCAGTACCAATTATTAATTTTGTACCGTTAATTGTTAGTGCAAGCCACATTTGCTCTACGAGTGGGGCTGGGGGGGTGCGGTAGCGTGCGGACTGCAATGCCCTGTCGTATGTAGAAGCCTACTCCACCTCCGCGCGAGCGCACGTCGGAAGGGCGAGGAACGTGACGTAATCTATAACCGGGCACCGCAGGCGAGCGGCCCTCTCGCAACCAGGTTTCATTAATCGCCATTATGTTGACAGAATAACGATCCATAGCTACGAGAAATTCGTCACGTCCTGTACCAAGCGATCCCACATTAAGTAAGCCTAACTTAAGATTATGTTTAGAATTGATTGAATGAGATAATAGTCAAAAATGCTATACTTGTGCAGCAACGAAGTGAGAAAAGATACCTACGAAGAGTGCTCTTCAGATTATGATACGCTAATATACTTTTTATGAAGCTCAATGTTTTAAAAATATATATAATGTAATTAATCACCAATAGAATAGAATTATTATTATTATAACTTAAACATTTTCCCTTAAAATAACTGAAATATATAACTGTTTTAACACGAATTAATGGTTTTAATTGTAAATAATTGTAAGTAAACATGAAAGTAGTAATTAGAAACTCGGCCTTTATCATCGTACCATCATAGCCATAACAGCTGTAAATGTTTGTATACATAACATTATGAATAATTAAAAATATGGTTATAACGAATCTTAGTAGTAATAATTTTCTTATAATCAATATATTTTAGACTTATATTGTTTACTTTATGCAGAGCTGCTAATGCAAACAATATTTGACTGAAAAACACGATTAAAGTCATCGTCTGTGCGGATGCAGTAAACCGGTTTGCCCTCTGCTTGGCGAGCGTAGACACGACCCCTTCTTGTCCAGGAGTAGCGCCACGAAAGCTTTCGACAGGCTTCACGGACCCTATGGAATAGCTGCCGATTATTCCTCGTCAGACGCTCATTTACGTAGAGGCGTTGGGGCGAGGAGGCCAGCCCGATGTCCGCGGTAGTGATTGAGCGACGCACGCGCGCGGCAACTCGTCGCGCAGGCTACGCCGCGCCAGCCGTACCACCACGCGGCGCGCTCGTGTCGCTACGCCTCCTTCCGCACTAGCGCTCAAAGACGGTGGCGCCGCTCCAACACGCTCCGCAAAGACGACGTCCCGTTCTTCCAGTGGTACCCCCAGCCTTACTGCTAGAACAGATATGGTGTGGATGATATTCTATCCCTTCTCCTCAGGCAGATGTCCGATCTCAAGATCCGAAAGTAGTGCCTCTTGATCCCGGTCATTGAGCTCCTGCTTTAATAAATTAACTGTTTTCTCTAACTCATTGACCTCCACTTTGGTAGGAGTATGCATTTGCTCGATTACCTCCAGCCTTCGTTCAAAGCCATTCATTCGCTCCGTGGAACATGCAACGGATGCATGGAGTTCTGCCATTTCCTTATGGAGTTCTCGCATCTCGACCACGCAGGCAACAAGTTGGCGGCTAAGCTCTCGTGCAGGGGAATCATCATCATTCAAAGCAGTCTTCTGAGTTCCATCGCTGCATGACGGGCTCCTGATCACTTGAGGTTCTTGAGGGGTGTTTCCGGATATACCTCTTACAGGGGTACAGCTGTTTTCACCCTTTCTTGACTTTTTTTTGCATTCCGGGCACACCCAATCTTTGCTTATCATTGTTCCATCAGACACCATTAGACATGCCCTATGAAATATATTTGGACAGACTGTACAACCAACGCCACCTGTCGACGAGAGGAATTTGCCGCAAGCTCCGCACTTTGCCATGTCGTATTTATTTTAATTACTAATTAAATGCCGAAAGATGTCGTTAATGTTACTGTTTCTTACTGCTCACCAGATGGTTCTGAGGTGCTGCCTACCCTCCACTGAGATTTAATAAAAGGAGACAATATTAATTACACAGTGAAATAAACACAATTTTTTACACTATTACCTATCGACTGCAATCCACAACGATAACAAAGCTCAGTTAAGATATCCGAACCTTAATTTTGACACAAACAAGTGAAATTATACTCAAAAACTATTTTTACGAAGAAAAAAAACAACAGCTTATGTTGACTGTATGCCGTCCGTAACGTCACTCAATTGCAAATCTAAACCATCCAATCACCCACTCAAACACACACAAAAACTTGAGAGAGTTCTTGCGAGATCAACGCACTGTTATGATTATTGATATGATTTTTATGTATACACATTAGGACAGTATTTCATGCCGGCACACCGCTTGCAACTTTACAAGGCGCAGGTTCGGCCGCTGATGGATTTATTGTCCCATCTCTGGGCCGGGGCTCCCCAGTACCACTTGACCGCATCCGGCGCGGAGCCACACGAATCATCGACGACCGAGTGCTTTTCGATCGGCCCGATTCACTGGCGTTGCGTAGAGATGTTTCATCTCTTTGCATTTTCTTTATCATCTAACACGGGAAGTGATCTGAGGAATTGTACTGATTAATCCCAGCATCCTTGGATGCTTGACGGTCCACCATTGTTGTACGTTTCACTAAGAGTTTTCTTCCGCGTACGACCTCTCTGTGGAATAGTTTACCACCGGCGATTTTTCCGGACCGATACGACGTGGGGACCTTCAAGAAAAGAGTTTACTCCTTTCTAAAGGGCCGGCAACGCACCTGCAATTCCTCTGGTGTTGCGGTTGATCATGGGCGGCGGTAGTCACTTAACATCAGGTGAGCTGTACGCTAAGTGCTGAGTATGGTTTACGCGCACAATATCCGTCGTACAGGGACTCACCTTCTCCCTCTTCTGTTCTTTGGTGAGCGCTCTCGCTTTGTTCGCTTCCAGGTGTGTCTTCTGTCGCTTGGCGATCTGCTCGCGCACCTTGGCCTCGATGGCGGTGGGATCCTGCACAGCTTCCGTGCCCAGCGCACGCATCAGGTTCGATATCCTGGTGAACAGATTGTTCTTATAGAATACGAGTGCCTAACAAGCTCACCGTCTACATGACCGTAAGTGGTTGCTGCGGCCATAGATATCTACATCTATCCTCGATTACGAATCAAAATATAAATGCGTTGTCACCCGTTAGGACTAAAGATAGAATGCCTCGCATCCAGTAAAAAAGATCTCCGGTTCTCTACACTCACCATACAAAACACATCAGCGTTAAGCTGCTATTTTACGCTGGTATTCTGTGAGCGCATGTTCCTTCCGCCGACCGACCCATTCGTGCTACAACTATACTACTAACATAGCTGCAGCATGGGTTTACCACATTAAAAACAATACCATCTTCAATATGTCGCAAATTTTGTTGATAAACCTTCGTATAGGTCGTCCCTCGACTTTGCCACTTCTGTAGCTTAAATTCCTTTTGTCACTCCTTATTCATTCTTTCCACATGACGTAACCACCGAAGCATTCCTTTCTTAACCCTGGTCACAACATCTTGCAAACCACACTATTCTCTTATCACACAATTTCTCACCCTGTCATTCAGAGTTGTAACACACACATTTTACAAAGGACGCTTTACATCATTAACACAACACCATCTTATCACTTGGCCGACGTGTCTTGGGTTCGATCCATGTTCGATACTGGTAGTAGCATCGATACCTTACCATATAAGGTAATCTCGTGCGACAGTGGCTACAGCCTTGAACTTTGATCAGTCCTTTATGTACTGCAACGAAGAGAGATGGTCTTTATTAAAATATTTAAGCATTAGACACACTAGAGCGACTGCGGAATAAACGTCTCCGTATTTATGTTTTGCATCGCGGAAAAATCAACACGATTTGATTCGTACGCAAGACGCGCGAACACGTCCGCTAGTCGCGGTCGCCGGACGCGCTATCATGACGTTCGCGTCTCCTGTCCGTTCCGTATTGCTATTTTTCCCGCTCATCACAGACTCAAGACGAGTTAGTTTCTCTTAAACTTCTCTCCGCCTTTCTTTGTGTCTATATACTTGTTTCTTCTGGTAAGTGTTGCATTATCCTTCTAACTGTATATTCTGATGTGACTTTGTATTTGTTAGCCGTGATAGCTCAGAATAAGCCGTGGTAGCATAGATAGTTAGCGCATGCTGTAAATTGCACACTACGCGAGCAACCCGAGTTCGAACCCCATCACCATCATCATCATCATTACAGCCCTTCACAAGTCCACTGCTGAACATAGGCCTCCCCCAAGTAATGCCACAAAGCACGGTCGTGAGCCACCTGCATCCATCGACTTCCTGCATGTCTTACCAGGTGATCACTCCATCTAGTGGGGGGTCGCCCTACACTTCGCCTACCGGTACGAGGCTGCCACTCGTGAACCCTTCCTCCCCAACGGTTGTCGGTTCTTCGAGCTATATGGCCGGGCCATTGCCACTTCAGCTTACTAATCCGTTGGGCTATGTCGGTCACTCTGGTACTGCGAATATCCTCATTTTTAAGTTTATCACGCAGAGAAACTCCGAGCATAGCCCTCTCCATAGCTCGCTGTGCGACTTTAAGCGTCCTCATACGGCCAGCAGTAAAGGACCACGTCTCGGTTCCGTAGGTCATCACTGGCAACACAAGATCGATCCACGTCGGCATCGAAATTGTTAATTGCAATTTTAAGTGCTCATTTACCACGTGCTCGGCGGTGAAGGAAAACATCGCGGGGAGAATTGCATGCCTGAGAATAAAAAATATATTTCGAAGACACGTGAAGTTCGCCAACACGCTTTGGGGCAGCGCGGAGGACACTTCCCTGTCCTATAACCCTCTGAGAACTGAGGGGAGGCCTGTGCCCAGCAGTGCAGAATAAATGTGCTGGTGTACTAAGTACAGGACTATCATCATTTTATCCATAAACCTTCTTCTGTGTACACACAACAGCAGACTTCACACCCGCTACAGTCATTCTTAATGTTGTATGTTGGTCAATGCAATATTTCTTTCTTTCTTACCACACTCTTCTCTCATTACACACTTATATTACCACAGTTCTTATTGTTCACATACCTCAGCTTGGGTTCAGGCGGTGCTTCCAGGCCGAGGCGGACCTTCTCTTGTTCTTCTTTCCAAGCCTCCCGGCGGCTCTGGCGACGCAGCTTCTTCCTCTCCTTCTTGGTGAGAAACACCGGCATGTACGTGGGTTTAAGGGGCTCCGCTGTGGATGGTTTAGACCAACTTGAGACCTCGAATTAAATCGCATCGTGTCATAAAACTTGTATGATAACTAGTATGCGACCCATAGAAATATAAACAACAGGAGAAGTGGCAAGGGACGTGTCTGTGTCCGCGCGCTATGATCAAAATGCTCAGCTTCTATACAAATGGCCGTCCATGCGAATTAGTGCGCTGTCGACCGTCATCGTGAAATATTATCAGAATACCATGTTGTTCAGTGGTTTCTTGTAAAAACCGAAGCTAAAACAAAAACTTTCTTAATCATGAAATCACTTACCATACCTAAGTAAAAGTATTTAATTATATTTATCTTTAAAATCATATTAAACAGCAAATCGTAAAATATTTCTTGCTCTTACTACGTTATTTTTGATTTCAAATATCACAGCCACTATAATATTTTTGCAGTAAATACATTGCTCCATAACCAGTACCTTAGTATGACGCCAAGTGACTGAACAAACAATGTAAATATCGATCATCGATCAATCGAAATGATACTTTATTTATGCAGATGTATGGCGTAGTACGGCCGCTGTATCTTGCGACGAGCTAGTTATGTGCTTAGTTAGTTATGTGTCCACTATCGACAATAATGTGGATTGGTGAATTGTTATTATAGTACCTGGTTGACCGAGCTTCGCTCGGTATTTTTCGCTCGATTTTTTTTTATTCGTGTGTTTTGGAAATTATATTTAGATACAAATTACATACTGATGAAATATAAATAATATTTTTGATCTTAGCGACATAACAGAAAAAACGGAACCGGTTATTTGAATAAAAAATCACGAGTGCAATTATTTTAATTAAAATTTTCGTGTTTTTAAAAAATACTAAAAAAAGGGCTCGAAAAAATAGATTTTCTCAAAAAAGAAAAGAACATGAAAAAAAATTAAAAAAAGTCGGTCGGTCTGGGCTCGAACCGGGGTTTTAAGATTCTGTGACCGACCATTATACCAATTAAGCTATTTATAATCACCAACAATCCGTAAAATTTACCGTCTTATTCTAACGATATTGTAGCAGTTTTTCATTGCCTAAAAACACGGACAAAAAGACATTTTCTAAAAATAAATCCTAGCTAGATCGATTTATTATCCCCGAAACTCCCTGGACACAAAATTTTATGAAAATCGTTGGAGCCGTTTCCGAGATCCCGATTATATATATATATATATATATATATATATATATATATATATATATATATATATATATATATATATATATATATATATATATATATATATATAGACAAGAATTGCTCGTTTAATAGTACACAAAAGTAACAATTTGTCAACAGTTTCGACCCGATAGGAAGACCGACGCGACACAATGTTTTTTACTTATTTTGATTATTTTACAGCAACTACTACGCTGAATGCGTAACCAACGGTCGTGAAGTTGATTAAATTTTAGGTTATTATTACATTTTTACCTACATATTAATTACTTTTATTACACTATTCTCTGGACATATGGTATTTTATTTATTTTATATTCAGGGCCCAAAAAAAATTTAGTACAATTTTGGTATATGTGAAACAATCGTTAACTTTCCAATTTAGTCAATCACTAACGTATATGTAAAATAAATGGCTTTTTTACAGCACAACGATAGTGACCGATATTTTTGTGTGAGTAAGTGGCACGGTGAATGGTAAATGCATTTTATAAATCAGAACGTACCACACATTAAAATTGATTGTGTAGTACGTTCTGATTTATAAAATGCGAGTGTGTGCGCGACTGTGTATCTATTGCTTTTACTGATGTGCATATGTAGTAGTTGGCGCGTGGTAGGGGCCAACTGGAGACACCGGGTTCCGATACATTTTCAACTACTGAGCATATCTCCTTATTTCTTATATCTATGATGCGACCGAAGCTTCAGATTCGGTCATCTTCGATAAAGAAAACCACCTTCGGCGAAAGCTTCGACTTCGGCCAAAATGAACGGAAGTTTTGGTCGAACTTAAACGAACTGATACAATTGAACGAGAGCGCGATGGACGTGACGACGCAATATTTGATTTTAAAACGGATACTTTTACGGATTTCATTACGTTTGATTTACTTGATTTTTGATTCCCGACGTTTCGGGTGCTTTCCGGCACCCACGGTCACGGGGGACAGACGTCCCGACGTCAGTGTTAACCCGGAGTACCTTCAGCTTTTTAATTATTATTTATGGTCCGATATACGCAGAAGCCGAGGTAGCTCAGATGGTTAACGCTCGCTGTAAATATTACAGAACGCGAGTTACCCGGGTTCGATCCCCGCCGGCACCAATGAAATTGTTAATTGCAATTTTAAGTGCTGATTTACCACGTGCTCGCCGGTGAAGGAAAACATCGTGAGGAAACCTGCATGTCTGAGGAATAAGAAAAAAAAATATTTCGAATGCATGTGAAGTTCGCCAACACGTATTGGGACAGCGCGGTGGACACTTCCTTGCCCTAAAACCCTCTCAGAAATGAGCGGAGGCCTGTGCTCAGCAGTTGGACGTATATAGGATATAGGCTGTAACTTTACTTATACGCAGAATGAACTTACAATGTCTTGAAGTCTTGCAATTAAGTTTTAATTTTATTAATTACAGAATCCCAAACAGGTGGTAGTAACCAGACGAAAGAAAGTTCTAGCATGGAAATTTCTAAAAATATCTTAACTCTCCTAGTTCTGCTATTGGATACTAGAAGGCTCTAGTGGTAACTAGTGTCACCACATACCAGGCATTAATATGGGGGCGCAACAGTAGACTTGCAACGAATATTCGACTAATATTCGATATTCGGCCTATTCGGCTACTTTTTACGGCCGAATACCGAATAACTAAATGATATTTTTTGTTGTAGTCAGATGACTGGTAAATTAAAAATTATTTATATATTTTATAATGATGTATTTTCGTTATAATCATTAAAGTAGTCACAAGTACATAATAAACTTCCGTATTATAAAAATATAACAAAAAAAAACTATAAATGTCTATGCACTCGAATTATCGTAATTAAAGTGGAAGATAATGGTGCAGAGAGACTTATTTTTCTGCATGGTTAGGTAGTAGTTTACTAATTATTTGATAAAATGTTATAATAAATTTTCTCCTCGCAGACAATCCCAGCCCCCGAGAATAGACGCCCTGAATTAAAAAAAAACACTGTACCTACTTCGTTCCCAACCAAACACATTATCCTAATATTCGGCTTCACTTATGAGGACGATCAAGGTCGCTCAGCGAGCTATGGAGAGGACTATGCTCGGGGTTTCTCTGCGTGATAAACTTTGAAATGAGGATATCCGCAGTAGAACCAGAGTGACCGACATAGCCCAACGATTTAGTAAGCTGAAGTGGCAATGGGCCGGCTATATAGCTCGAAGAACCGACAACCGTTGGGGAAGAAAGGTACGAGAGTGGCAGCCTCGTACCGGCAGGCGAAGTGTACGGCAAACAACCACTAGATGGAGTGACGACCTGGTAAGACATGAAGGAGACTCAGGACCGTGCTTTCTGGCATTCCTTGGGGGAGGCCCATGTTCAGCAGATGATTTGTGAAAGGCTGGAATGATAATGATGAATATTCGGCTTTTCGATCAAGGGGCCGCAGAATATTTGGTTTTCGGCGTGTGACCGATTATATTACTCGGTTCTATTCTAGTTTTAAGCAATATATGTATTCTGCACACACATAGCAAAAATACAATCAATATTATGCCTAATATAGCAAAAATACAACCATAATATAGCTATATTATGGTTGTAGCACGAATGGGTCGGCTCGACCACGCTCTCACAGAATACCAGCGTAAAATAGCAGCTTAATTACTGCTGTATTTCTTATCGTGAGTGTAGAGACCCGGAGGCCTGTTTTACTGGAATCGAGGTATTCCATCTTAGTCCTCGTGGGTGATAACGCATCTGCGCTTTGATTCTTAATCGATAAATGTAGATGTCTATGGGCCACGGCAACCACTTACCATCAGGTGGACTGTGTGCTCGTTTGTCACCCTATCCTTAAAAAAAACGTCGTTTCAAATCGCTAAGCTTCTTCGGTGAGGTTCTTAATAATCGCAGATGTCATAGATCGATTGTTTACAAACACTTCCCAAAGTAGAACACACTTTCGAGTTCCCGAAATAATTGAATATCCGACTGTCGGCTCACGCTTTTATATCCAATAAGATGAATATAGAACATTCTAGGCTTAAATTAAGACAATTAGTTAAACGAAACATTTATAAAATCATTCCGTCATCCGTGCTCGCTTATCTATTGCATTGAGACAGACACTTCCGGTAACATTATGAAATAAAACTAAATAATAACGTAATCTTCACTCAATGTGAAGCTTGCTGATAAACTTTTGGTTCAAAACTTATTAAATAATATTAAAAATGTATTTTAGTTATTGGAACGGAGCTCCCGTGGCGCAAGAAAACGATCCTTTGAAATCTATCTCCTCCGTAACCCGCAGATCAATTTACATAATTTTTTTCGGCAATATTTGTATCTCAACGCAGATAAGGTTTGTAAACAATAAAAATTGGAATTTGATTTTTTTTTTCTTTTACTATCTAATCAATTCGCTAATTTACATCTGCGCAATGTCACACTATATGATTGAATCTTTTGTTGAAATAAAGATAGTTGTGACTTTAGACTTTTACTCCCCTCCGTTTATGATGCTAACAAAAAGTTTTACCTTTGCATCTACATCGGCCCTAGTAGTAGATATATTATGTTATACAAACAAATTAGAAATACCTCGGTTATTATCATCCATAAATAGAATAACAAAATATAATTAGACTGAAATGATTCATTGGCACACTGAAAATCCTCAAACCGATATGGAAGCGGAAACATAACATTAATATACAAACATTGTTAAAATTAATGTCTGTTTTAATATTGTTAAATAAGTATTTGGTACGTGTATATATTTATCCTCACATAAAGTTGTAATGTCTGTCGGTTATTTTAAAATAACTGGGGTCTGTTAAGCTCAGGGGTTACTTGAATGCTATGTCTTTAATTATAGAATAAGGTTGACAAATGAGCACACCGTCCACCGGATGGTAAGTGAATACTGCGGTCCATCTACATCTACTCTCGATTAAGAATCTGTAAAGACTTTAAAATGTGGCATTATTTATATTTAAGATACTCAAAGAGAATTTACTTTTTAATTTTATCATTTTTTTAAAAAAATAAATATATAAAATAATAACCTAGATCTCTTCTGGGATCGCTCCGTTATATGTTACTCTGTTACATGTTATATTTGTTTTTTTCCATATTAAATGATCCATCTTCGCCTTCTTATCTTAAGAGTAAATTTCATTATCTTTCCTCATCTCATGATAGGGTCTTACGCTCTTCTTCTAACAACAAAATCTGTACTCCAGTTCACTTCACCGAGTTCTATGGTAACTCCTTCACAGTTCAGGCTACACGCCTTTGGAACTCCTTGCCTGGTGACATCAGAAAAGCTCCCAATAAGTACACTTTTAAAAAGTTGGTCCGTGATCATTTATTAAAGACAACGCATTCTACATGACTCATCTATTTAATATGTATTGCCAAACAGACGTATATATTCATAGTCATTTGTATATACTAATTATGTATGTATTTAAATATGTTTACTTGTATGTATATCCATTTATTTATATATTTGTATATATGTAAGGATAGATCATATATGTATAGTTTATTTATTAGTAGTTTGTATATATTATGTAGTTAATTATCATTTGTATTGTGTTATCTTATTCTATATTGCCACACCTACGTAAAACTCTCACCACTCTATGGGTTGACTGGTAGAGAATGCCTCAAGGCATTAAATCCGCCCTTTGTATTCTTTTGTTAAGGATGCAATAAAGAATAATATAAATAAATAAATAAATATTACACTATTTTAAAGGGGAGTTTTGGCGGGAACTTGGCCTTAGACGGATTGTCGCTTGAATAATGGTTTGAAGTGGATTTTGATTCGTAAAAGTGATGCGATTTTATGAGTTAAGTATCAGCGCGTGTGAACTACTAGAGAAAACGACGAAACAAGTGCTTTGATGTCGATATAAACCTCAAGTTATTTTGATCGCTTGGGCACCTTATGAACTTAAGTGGCTGTCGTAATCAACTCATCAACTGTCCGCTGGGTTGAGCTGTTGTCAAAATCTTCCAAGGGCTTCGCAATGTGACGCATCAGCATATTGTGAAGAAAAAGAATATAAAAATGAAGATTCCGAAAGAAATGAATCAAGGAAATTTTCAAAAAAAAAAATCATCATGTTTTTTAAATAAAATACGAGTATAGTCTAGTTAGATTAGATAGATTACTGCTGACATTGTTCTACGTCTGTTTGTCAAGTGTCAGTGCGATCTGTTTAGCCAGCCCTTGCATTAGTCTGAAAAGCCAGCCAGACAGACAGAAATTAAAAAAAATGTTTATGTTTTAACCGCATGCCAATAACCCCTCAAGTCAATAAAGGCAGTTAATTCTAAATTACAGATTGACATTTCAATTTTATATATATATATATATATATATATATATATATATATATATATATATATATATATATATATATATATATATTATAGATTAAGTCTTTAATTTGTATGTAAGTTTGTTTTTCCAATGTAGCAATAATGTGACATATATATTTAAAGTTAAAAGTTACAGCCTCTATACGTCCCACCGCTGGGCACAGGTCTCCCCTCATTTCTGAGAAGGTTTTAGGGCAAGGAAGTGTTCGCCGCGCAGCCCCAATGCGTCTTGGCGAACTTCACACGTCTTCGAAATATTTTTTTCGAGCACGTGGTAAATCAGCATTTAAAATTGCAATTAACAATATCATTGGTGCCGGCGGGGATCGAACTCGGATATAAATATTTAATATAATTTAATTTAATATTAATAACAACCACAGACGCGGGCGATCACTAGTCTCACAACACACGAGATAAATCATTACTCAACAGAGTTTAACGCAAAACATTCCTCAATAAACTTCAGTTATATTTAGACAGGATTACAGCGAAAATGTTGTTGCCTCTGTTTGTACTAGCCGTTATACTCAATATGGGTGGAAAACTAAATAATTACAACATAAAAAAACATCCGTTGGATATAAGAGTGAAGAGAGATGTCGCTGAGAACATAACCAATAACACGGAAGCTATTTATGAAGACAATTCACTGAACGATACGTCACATGTTCAGAATAATACATTTACTATAACTGAAACTACCGAAGCATTGATGACTTCGGCGCAAGATGACGAATCAGAAAAAGAAACAAATACTGAGTCAAGTACTACGGTGACATCCGCCGATGATCGATTTAAAAATTGTGATGAACTGGTAACAAATAAACCAGCTTCAGAATATGAAAAAAATGATGATTTAATAGTAGCAGTAATATGTGTCAACCACTTAACTTTAGAAAATAAGACCGACAAAGAATCTTCTGAAGAATTTGGAGAAATTAGTGAAGAAGAAAATTTAGGAGAAAAAAACGATCAAATTACCGAAGAAAATATTGAAGGCCGTAAGCAATATGATAGTGAACTGCCACATGTTAGTTATGTTGAAGACGACCGCCTTATCAAACTTATCTACAATCCTGGCAGAAATAATACAATGCTTTTGCCTTCAAAAAGCCTTCAAACAAAAAACATAACAGAAGGATCGTCGGATCGAGTGAAACGGAACACACCTTACAGTAATAACGAAAACAATTACAATAGCTATCATCCATACACGAATTCAAATGGATCATGGATTCAAAAACTGTTTCCCAGGACGTCAATTCCGTATGCTAGGAACTACAGCGGACCCGTATTGGGAGTCAATAGATTCGAAGCAAAGATTCCCAGTGTCAATAAAACACCTTTTTATAGCAAATATAATTCTGCTACACGACACAACACAATCGATAATGTCTACAGACAGACGGTTGAAGGATTTGCAGGCACGTACGTGAACTATACAAATCTGTATTCTAATTATCCTAATTATCCAAGTAATCCAAATTCGACAAATATTTACAATCCAAGTTACAACCAATCTAATAATGGATTTAAAAATCTCTACAACAGTGATATTTACAGAAGTAACTTCTACAATAATTACAATCTCCAGAATTCAACAAGTAACTCTACTAATAATATCAACGGTTTCAACAGTATCTCGCCCGGTGGCAATCCGAAATACGTTACACCCGGATATAACACGAGCAACACTACCGGATATAAAGTTACAACAACAACAACTCGTCCCATTATTGTCGAGAGTTGTTTTTTGTGCGTTTCGGTCGGGTGTCCCGCGTTCTTCAAGAAAATCGGATTCATGTGTGTACCAGTTGACGAAGTGTAAAATTTTTCTAAAATTACAATTTTAAAAATATTTGACAATTTTTTTTGCTGTGTGTGTGTGAGGGGAGGGGGGTATAGAAGATTGAGAGGGACAGTATAACGGATGATTATGAAGAGTATAACTGCGTTGGAAAGTAGGGAGGGAGCTGTTATAGCGGCTTTACATGCGCGTCGGGACACCACGAGACAGGCCGAGTACGAGTGTGTATATGGTGCTCTCGTCGTGTCTCCTGGCCCTCGTGCACTCTGGGAAGCGTGTCGGTTTTATGCGCTCGAGTCTAAGGGTCTCGTGAGTCTCGCGATGAAATGAGAGCGTACTGTATTATATTCACCGTATATGGTTCAGTTACGGTAAATAAAAACCATCCACCATCTTCTTCTTCGCCGTGGCCTATTAATTTTATTTTTGTGGTAAATGTGTAAAAAGTTATAACAACTAATAGCACAAAGGCAAAACGCAGCAAACAGTTTCGTCTAGGTCCATCTCAGCGGGCACAAGGAGTTCAAATGATACGGTGTGTACATGGTGTGTTCTCGTATCGAGCCTCAATACTACGAGAGGCACGCGAGGCGACGAGACGAGCGTGTACAGCCGGCATTATATTTCTTAAAACTAGCGGTTTGTACGTTAGAAGCTTTATTATTGTAATAAAAACTAATTATAAAATTTTTTCCGATATTCCAAAACAATCACGGCCTATAAAAGCCTACTGGTGAACACTGATGAGCATCCACCGCAGTTTACCATTATTTTGATGTTATCAGTTATCAGAAAGATGCTGCAGTCCATCTCCTGTTCCAGTTCCCCTCTGCCGCCTTTTGCGACACCCAGGGCACGATATGAGCTGGTAGAATCTAAGTATGTTTGATCATATATAGACATAGATCCACTGTGACACCTATGGCAGGTGGCTAGTATTATAAATACTGTTCAAAAACGAAGTAGGCCCTTTTGCAGCTGTTGGACATGTGGTGGAGCCACGCTGCAACTCTGTTATGGTTGACACTCTCACAGAATACAAGCGTGAAATAGTAGCTTAATGCTGATGTATTTCGCATGGTGTATTTAGAGAACCAGAGATCTTTTTATTGGAATCGAGGCATTCCATCTTTGTCCACATCGGGGATACATGTGATGTGTATGGACCACATCATTCACTTACCATCACTGGACTGTGTGCTCATTCATCACTAATTCTGTAAAAAGTTACTTTCCTACGAAAGGAATAAGGGGAGACCTGTGCACAGCTGTGGGACGTGTATCAGGTTGTAATTCTTTTGCTTTTCCATCCAAGATTATTGTGCTGAGATCTATCGAAGGACACAATAATAATAATAATGTCTTCCAGGCCGAATGTCGGCCACAGCGGCCTGCCTCAACGGAGGCCAGCCATCGGCGCTGGACGGGATTATAGTGCCCAAGTGTATGCGCAAGCACAGGTGCACTCTCTATTGACTCACTCTCATCTCATACACTAATACACTATAATCCTATCCTGTGCGCTGATTCCGTTAACACTGGCCAATATGTTCTGTTTTAAGCGAGAAATATTTGTGGCTATATATAAATACACCGCGATAACAACATTACGGAATAACTCAGTCGGTTCTATCTAATTAATGTAATATATTTGGTTGCTCACTTCTAAATATGTATAATAGTTCTCCGTCCGGATGAGGTGAAATATTTGATAGGTTATATAGAAGGAGAGTTAATTAGTTAGAAAAATGCAGAAAGAATGAATGAGGAAAGAGTGACAAAGCAAATTTACGTTGCAGAAGTTAATGACAGAGTCGGAAAGGGATGTTCTACGCGAAAGTTTATCGACCAAATTGGCGATTTATTGAAAGCGGACCAAATTAGCAGTACCCTTAAGTGACGAGCATGCGTAGGTATATGGATGTGAAGGAGGCGAGAGAGGTGTGTCAGGATCGTGCTAAATAGAAGTCTGTAGTCTCTGCCTACCCCTCTGTACTTAATATATATATATATATATATATATATATATATATATATATATATATATATATATATATATATATATATATATATATATATATATATATATATATATATATATATATATATATATATATATATACAAAAATGTAGAGTATGATATTTCTTCCAAAAATGTTTTATGTTAATTACATTACAAAGAAATTAACTAAGCAACAGATTTTCCTCAATAGAATAGAATATATTTTTAATAGATTATAAGTAATTGTAATTGAAAAGCCATTTTTTACTTTCACCACTGGTTCGGAAAAAACCTCCGACTCTGACCCGAAAAGAACCAGTTAGAGATAAGGTAAGGTACGTGAGGGTAATATGATCACCTTAAGCTTTGTCGCGATATATATCCGAAACTAGGAGTAGGACAGAGACAAAAACACAAATTCGTATACTATAGCTAATATATTAAGAAATAAATAGCAAAAAAGCTTTGGCAATACTTATGAACATTTCGCAAAATGAACTTAAAAAAACAAACTACACTACACAATACTAAAATCGACTAAAATATAACTATAACGTCAACTGTCAAAATGGCGTCGATAATGCAGCGCCCTTTTGACCCTTTATTATTTGATTGGCTGATGAAGAGCTATCGTATCACAGAGTCATCTATGTAAACAAGGCTGTAGTTTAGGAGTTACAAGAAAGTGACCATATTAACCGGATGAACATATTACCTTCACGTACCATATTATACAATAAGTTGTATGTACAATCTACTTAAAAATTTATTTAGGAAACAGCTTGGGAACGACCATCTCTTTCCCCGGGGTTATTATCATCCATGTATTAATTTATATTGTAATAAGTAATAACACTTTATATACTGTTTTCTATATTAATATTACAAAGACGAAAGATTTGTTTGTTTGAATTGAATAGGCTCCAAAACCACTGGACCGATTTGAAAAATTCTTTCACCATTAGAATCCTACATTACCCCGATAAACATAGGCGATAGAATATTATCAAAAAAGTTATGAAAACTTTGTTAATGTAATCGGGTATGAAAATATATAAAAAGAAAATCTTTGTATCGCGTACGCTGTGGAAACTATTGACAATAGAGCAAAGTGATATACTAATATATCTAGTGATGTACTAGTATATGTAGTGATGTACCAGTATACTATATAAATAGATGTAGTATTATAGAGGCGTTAATATTTACAAAAAAGTTTGCAATATCATATATCTTAGGTTTTGAGAAAAAATTTAAACCCATGAAATTCAACCGTAATAAACTTCAGGCGGACGAAGTCGCGGGGAAGAGCTAGTCGTTTAATAAAATATTTAGACTTGTTAATAGAGAGATCTTGTACATTTTTAGGACTTGTAAGTATGTCAACTACTCCACATCATCCCGTGGATATCGTAAGAAGTGACAGAGGAAAACTGATCAGGAGATGGGCGGCGGCGGCTTCCAATAACAACTGAAATAAGAACTGCGGCTGCCAACCCACTTGCCAAGCGTGCCAACTGTGACAAATATATCCATATGAGTCAATCTATGGGGGAAGACTTTGTTTAACAGTCGACTTTAATAGGCTGTAACAGTAAGGACTTCACAAAAATCAATTTAGTTTGGCAAGGGGTTGCTTAACTACTGACGCCGGGGTTAAGTTTAATAAACATAGTTTGGCGCATGGAAGAATTCAGAGGATGCTTTGGGTATATTGTAGGCGGCTCCGTGGCGCAATGGCTTAGTAATGACTGGCTGCGCTGGGGGCCGCGGGTTCGAATCCCGCACGGAACAAGTATTTGTATTGTCTACAAGTAATTGTTCCGGGTCTGGATGTTTGTCTTCGTGCAATATATGTTTGTAAACTGCTTCCACGATACAGAAGAATATTCTAATGTGGAATAACGTTTTAAATAAATTGTGTCCTTTCCAAGGCCTTCATTGAGCTTAATAAACATACGTGTACCCGTCAATAAAAATTAGGATGGCCCAAATGGAGACTAAGTTTATCTTTTCATTTTTTATACCTCAACGGTTTCATGAACTATTTTTACAATATTGTTAGAAAAGGGTCTGAATCAAGAGTGGCAACGCAGCGAGCTATATAGAAAGGCCGCTGGCGGCACCCGCCCCTTTTGCCATCGGTCATCACGGAGTGCGGAAACCCTACTCGAATACCTAGCGTCATTATTTCAAATCTTAAATTTTTGACAGCTTATTTTACGTTAGTAATTATTTGTTTGGCTGAAGGCCATTAAAATCTTTTAAACAATCAATCTTTTTTTCTATTTGTAACAATATTACATTTGTATATTTGATGATCGCCGAGCTGATCGATTAGAATACTTATGTACTTATTCATAAAGCAGTATAAAAATTTGTCTAAGTCCCACGGGACGGCAATCCGACAAGACCGGAGAGAGATCAGGTGTAGGACCAATAGTGGCGAAACGCCGCTAATTTCCTGACTGGGGCTCTCCTTCCCTCTACGGACGGATATGCGCTGACCAGCGGCTGTTACCAAATCAATGCGTTTTTGGTTGTATGAGGAGTCCCCAAGGAACTGACTTATAAGTTGGGAACTAACAACGGTGCGAAAGGCTCCAATGTCTATGGTCAGTTTACGCGGCATTCCATTGACCTCGTCCTTGATGATTAGACTGTTCCCATCATGGGTTTATCAGATCGAAATCCTGGGAGCTCTTTTAAGGAACGGGTTGCTACTGAGAATTGCTTGACAGAAAAACCCGAACACTAGACCAAAAAGTAGTGAGCGTCGTAAAGCCACGCTGCAGCTATATGATGGTTGTAGCACGAATGGGTCGGCTTAAAGGACCACGTTTCCAGAGAATACTAGCGTAAAAGAGCTGCTTAATGCTGCTGTTTCGCATGATGAGTGGAGAAAAACTGGAGACCCTTTATACTGGAAACGATGCAGTCAGTCCTCAGGGGTAACAACACATCTGCATATTCATTCTTAACTGAGGATAGATGTAGGTGTTTATGGGCCACAGCAACCAAATTTATTACCATTATTCTATAAAAAGATTTAAAAATCAAGGAAGTATCATAAGCAAATAATACTATGTCATGATTATCCCCTACAAAGGAAGGTAAGTCGTTAATATACATTAAAAATAGGAATGGGCCAAGAATTGAGCCCTGAGGGACACCCATATGTACGGGCCATCCGGAAGAACTTCCATTGATAATAACTTTCTGCACTCTATTACTTAAATATGAAATAACTAGTTTGAGCGATGTGTTGAAAAAAAGGTAATATATGGACTTACTGGGTGGACGTAACTGCTGCGGGTGCTCCACCAAGTTGGTGATGGCGTCCTCGTTGAGGTTGTCCACGATGTCGTCCGCGCCCACATTACAAGCGTCCACCCGCTGGGTATCGGTCCGCGAGTCGTCCGACGGCTTGCTTCTCTTTCTCTTCTCTTCTCGCTCTTCTGGCGTCATCAGGATCACGCTGTCCCACCTGACGCAGCGGTTACAGGTCAAATACGAAACATTTGAAACGACATAGTAAAATAACCACTGCCATGCATACCTACTACAAGTTGTACTTAGAGTTACACTATTGTAAAAATATTTTATAGCACGTAGCACGAATGGGATCGGGGAAGGACCACGCTCTCACAGAATACCAGCGTGAAAATCTGCTTAATACTCCCCCCCTTCTGAGATCAAGATCCCTCCGCATGAGGCAATCTGTGTACACACATCTTCCGCATAGACGGTAGCCTTTTATAGGCTGTAGTGGATGATTGAATGGATATTATAGTTATGAAATATACAGATAAGACAACACAAGTATATGTACCTAGCGATTAGCCCCGGCTTCGCACGGATGATTTCTAGATATCGACAAAAGCGCCACCTACCGGCTTCAATCGAGAATCAAAACCATTTAGGGACCCATTCAAACTCATACAAAAAATATTCTGGCCCAAGTTTTGTACCTATATATATATGACTGCACCTACACCGCAGCACCTCTGCAGCTAGCCGAAGTTATTGTAAACAACACGTGCACCGATCACGCCACCTGAGGCTTGTTCTGCAATGGGTATAAAGCGCGGAGCGGGCGGGCAAACTGCGCCCTGGCGTGGCACGGTGCACTTGTTGTATCCAGCTACTAGCTCATCCTCGATTCTTTGGATAACTAATTCGTGAAAACGAATTAATGATTATTCTCAGTTATTAAATCAGTCTCAGTACAATTTATGGTTGATTAGTTTCGTTCATATCAATGTAGTCTGTGTATTTCATGATTGTATGAAGTGATATTGAAAATTAATTCTATTTAAAAGAAATGTCCCGCTGGGTTTCTTGCTGGTTCTTCCCAGGACAGAGGTTTTCTTCGCACCAGTGATCATATGTAGTACTATTTCGAATAAAAATGATTCTATGCTATCCTAAAAGCCTTTTCCATAATAACACTACATTTTCATATCCCTACTTTAATGTATGGTAGTGAAAGTTGGGTGTGGCAAAAGAAGCACGAAAGTAGAATAAATGCTGTAGAAATGCGGTCTTTAAGGAATATGTTAGGGTTGAATCTGAATGACAGGGTGAGAAATTGCGTGATAAGAGATAAATGTGGTATGCAAGATGATGTTGTAACCAGGATTAAGAAAGGAATGCTTCGGTGGTTTGGTCATGTAGAAAGAATGAATGAGGAAATAGTGACAAAGCAAATTTATATGGCAGATGTGAACGGCCGAGTCGGGAAGGGACGCCCTAGAAAAAAGTTTATCGACCAAATTGGCGATATTTTGAAAATGGGCCACGTTAGAAGTACCCTTAACCGACGAGCATGTATGCGTAGATATATGGATGTAATGGAGGTGAAAGAGGTATGTCAGGATCGTGCCAAATGAAGGCCGCAGTCTCTGTCTACACATATGGGTGACAGGCGTAAGTGTTTATGTTTTTTTTTACATATATATAATATGTGTGTGTACCGAAATACATAAAAGTGTCATTAAATTATATCCGTACAAGTGTACATGCATCTTAATTAAAGCTACTTAGCTAACAAAGGTAACTCGTTAGCTAATTAATTAAATATGCTTAATTTCTAAATAGTATAAAAATATAAATTCTAAATATTCTTTTATACTGTAAAAGCTGTTCTTTAAATTCCATTCTTTGGTTATGTTTTTTAAACATTTTCAGTAGTACATTTTTGAAACTATCTGGTAAATGGTTATAATACACACACTTTGCGTTATGACGTAACGGCGGTATGGTAACTCAAGCGGTCGTCAAAATCTTCCAAAAACATCGTAATGTGACGTATCGTTATTTTTTATATTGTAAAGAAGTTTTTAAACAAATTATTATAACGAATAATTTCATAATACTTGACACTAGCAAAAGGACGTGGCCACTATCAAAAAAAAAAAAAAAAAAAAAAAAACACAAAGCGATGTTGGTATTTACCATTCAATATCTGGTACTCGATCACTGTCGGGTGTGTCGGAGGCCAGGAGAGCCAGTTTGGTCGCTGATGATATTCCAGTTTTGCGCGCGATCTGGCTGATCTCATTTTGAAGTTTCTCCAGTTGAGCCTGGGGATGAAGTTAAATTAGCTGCGAAGGAAATACTTTTAGAGCTAACAATTTCATCTATTTTAATTAAAACTAAAGTCACAAACGAGTTGGTTGAGCAAGTAGATGAGTTTGTATATTGGGGATGTGTATTCAGCAGGGATGGGAGAAACGGGACGAGTGAAAGCAGGAAATAAAGTAAATGGGGCTCTACACTCTATTGTGAAAAGTCAGAATGTGTCAAAAAGGCACGTATGGCAATTCACAATGCCGTGTTAGTCCCTACTTGAAAGTTGAATGTGGCAGAAGAAGCACGAGAGTAGAGAGAGAGAGAGAGAGAGAGAGAGAGAGAGAGAGAGAGAGAGAGAGAGAGAGAAAATGCAGTAGAAATGCGGTCGTTAAGCGTGTTAGGGTTGAATCTGAATGACAGGGTGACAAATTGTGTGATAAGAGAAGAGTGTGGTTTGCAAGATGATGTGATCAGGATTAAGAAAGGAATGCTTCGGTGGTTTGGCCATGTAGAAAGAATGAATGAGAAAAGAGTGACAAAGCAAATTTATGTTGCAGAAGTGAATGGAATAGTTGGAAAGGGACACCCTAGGTGAAAGTTTATCGACCAAGTTGGCGATATATTGCAAATGGGCCAAATGACGATTCCATAAAATAAAATGATCCATAATATATACCTGCTAAATGACGATATCCAGTCGCTTAGTACTTCTAGCAAATATATTATTCCAAAACGGAAAAAGACTCCTCTCGACGTCATAGAAACTACAGTGTATAGTAGAGAGTAGACGCAAAGGTACCTTCATGCGCAGCCGCTCGGCCAGCTGCCGGAACTTGCCGGGCTCGTGGAAGCGCAGCGGGCGGCGCGCGCGCTGCGGCGGCTTGCTGGGCACGCGCTCGTCCAGCCACGAGCCCGCCCCCCCACCCGCGCCCGCCCCCACGCCCACGCTCGCGCTGCCGGCCAGCTGCGCGCGGAACTCCTCGCGTCGCAGCGCGCGGATGTTCGCCTACAGTTAACATTTATTTATTTACACATTCAGCAACCGTAATAGATGATAAATACATGCGCCAATGGGCCTGCAGCATATTGCAACCTTAAAAATACCAACAACCCATCAGGCAGAAATTTTCAAGAGTAGCAGACCAATTGGTACCGCATTAGATGGAGTGTCAACATGGTAAGATTTGCAAAAAGTCGATTCGGCAAATTTTGCCATTCCCGGCCAGCTTTTTTTCTTATAAGGAATATTCGAGTATCGTTTAGCCAATACAAGCAAATTCCTCTGTTTATCCCTGGATAATGATACTAGAGCAAATATTTCTTCACAATATATTCTATATCACCCACTGCAATACTTTTATGTTTTGTTTTTCCCATAAATTATTTGTTTCCCATAATTTATATTCATAGCATGGTAGCGATCATAGCATTCCCATGATAATTTTCATTCATGTAAATTCTTTAAGGGCCTATACTATCTCAGCTCGAATTCTAATATCACCCTCACTACCCTGCGCATCGTATGCTATGTACCGACATGTTTACAATCACTAATACTGTAAGTAGTTAGGTCGTTAGATACTTATTTCATTAGGTTTATCATATTTATGCCTGTTTCTTTACGCCAACCCAGTCGCTTCTTATTTTTTTTTTGTTACGGTTATTTCCCATTTTAATTTTACGTGGTACTGTTGCGTAATGTGTATTCTGATCGTACTCGTACATTCCCTAGAATGAAAGATTTATTACGCGGTCAATGGTTTGAAGACATTGTGTGTGTGAGTCTCTTGAGACCGCGGCCATATTTCGTTAATTCCGTAGCGGTCTCATGAGGTCGCACCCACCACAACACTTTAACCCATAAAAACTACTTTTCTATGAAGAAGTTTGGCATTATATAATCAATACGAAATACTGTATCCTCTAGAGCAATAAAAAACAGCTATCCTATGGATATTTATTTATAATCTACGTTTATTACGTACGCCCGTTTCGCGTGAATGTTATTGTGTTGATTTTTTGATTTTTCTAGTGTTTTATTAGTGTTTTAGTATAGTGTTTTATTACAAAATCGTAATGAAAATTTTTGTGTGAATATAATTTATCTTTTTACGTAAATAATTTCGAGTAACATATATTGAAATAATTGTGATTTTCACGTTGCCGACATTCGCTTGATATGTCTTTTTCGTTATCAAACTAGAATAAAATCTTTTTGTAATGAAATAAAACCTGTCTTTTTAGACCACAAGATAGATAATTTTGTATAGATATTATAATGCTAAACTTCTTCATAGAAAAGTAGTCTCTAAATACAAGTTTTATATGTTTTAAGTGCTGTAGGTGCGGTCGCATGCGACCGCTCGAGATTTGCCGGGCGCATGCGACCGCATGGGATTTTTATGGCGCTTGAATGGTTAATTATCCGTCATCACCCATCTGGGCTTCTTTTTACCGTGAAGTGGCAATATAAGTATATTAACTGCCCCATATCGTGCCGGGGAGTCGCAAGAGGCGCCAGAGGGGAGCTGAAGCAGATGGTGGGCAGGAGCGTCTTAATAACGACTCACAATTATAAAACTCCGGCCACCAAGCCGCCAGCTGAGCGTGGCAACTAAAGCAAAATCAAAAATGACGGCATTCTATGTGCTGTAATGGATTGATGTACTGGTGATATACCTTGAGCGTCGGCACGACGTGAGTGAGCTGCACCCGCTTCCCGCTGGTGTCCACGGTGCGGCCCTCGCGGTCCAGGATCAGAGGAGCTGGGCCGGAGCCCGCAGCCCCCGCGGCCGCCAGGGCTCCGCCTGCACACACACGCACTAGCTAACCAACAGCTGGACTCATACGAAACGATTGGAAACGTCGCCATAATATAAATAAAATAAAAGTAATTAAACGCGATAAAATCCGCAAATAATAGCTTTATTCCACGCCTCTCAATTACGAGTAAATATCCTCCACAGAATACCAGCGTAAAGTAGCAGTTTAACGCTGCTGTTTTTCCTATTATGAGTGTAGAGAACCGAAAACCCTTTTTTACTGGAAAAGAGGCATTCCATTATAGTCCTCAACGGGACAGCGCATCTGCATTTGTTTCTTAATCAAGGATAAATGTAGATGTCTGTGGGCCACAGCATCCACTTAACATCAGGTGGACTGTATGCCCGTTTTTCATGTCATTCTATAAAAGAATTAAAATAAAAAACATCCTAATTTCAATAGTAAAACTGAACCCAAGCATACCACTGCAAGACTTCAAGACACTCTAAGCTGTCAACTAATATG